>DWCF01000468.1:0-46150 GCA_018230265.1 Delias oraia
AGATCTAAGAACTATCAAAGAAGTGGAAAGAGAGTCTAATATTTTCATTAAACGTGATGCAATATCCTTTTTTGTTTTAAAATTAGCTACAGAATCTTTAATATTCAAATGCTTAGCGACAATACGAACTGTTAATTTATCCTTAACTTAAACCTAATTTTTTACCTAACCTAACCTAACCAAACAAATATAGATAAATGTGCCGGTATTAGCTAGTAGAGTTATCAGACTACTTCATCATCATCAGCCTTTCAAGCCCACTGCTGGACATAGGCCTCTCCCAAAGACGCCCACCTATTACTGTTTAATTTGGATCCAGCGATTGCCCGCGACCTCCGTGAGATCGTCTTTCCATCGCGTGGCGGAACGTCCCACTCTGCGTTTTCCGGTACGCGGTCGCCTCTCGAGAACCTTTCTTCTCCATCGGTTGTCGTTTCATCGAGCGATGTCGCCATACATAATGGTTCATTCTTCAAGTTAGAATGATTTAATAACTGGTTGGAGTTGTTTTAATTTATTTTATAATAAAAAGTTTACATATTATTTATAAACATTCTTTTCTTTGTATGTTACAATGATGTAAATTAATTATAGGTTGTGTTTTAAATTCTATGAATATCAACGTAAAACATTTCAGCTTCATACAAAATACTCAGCGTGAAATGGTACTTGTACTGTGTTTTATAGAGTGAGTGAGGACGGAGGCCCTTAAAAAGTACCGCTTGAGTAAAAATCCGGCAACACAACCGATGCACGGACTTTGGCACGGTTATTCATGGGCGACGGTGTTCTCTTACCGTATAGGAGACCGACCTGCTCCGTTCTCCACTATAGAATAAAATCGTAAAAAACCGACAATATAACCACAGCCCGAATTGTTATGTGATTAAACTCTAAAAAATCTCACCGTATTCCATCCGTCTTTCGGTTGGCTGGGGACTGGTCGATAAAGAAGTGGCAGCGTATGGTAAAGAGTGCAAAGAATAACGCTCTTTTTCAAAAACGCAATAGAATATAATACTTACAATGTTGGATCTAGTTTTTAATTTTGAGTGAGAGAAAACCAGAGGAAAAACAAAAAAAATAAATTTCAAATTGATAATTTTGCCAATTTTTTTCTGTATATTACACGTACGACATAAGTTTAATTTTAAATATTAAATAAAGTTGACTAATTGATGGATAAATTGAAGGATTTTCGTGAGGGATTTTCAATTCTTAAGGGAACAACGAGGTTATACAACAATTTAAATAATTTTTATTCGTAGATGTTTCCATATAAAAGATATCAACGATAATTATAATTATTGAAATTAAAACATTTCCAATACCTTGTATATAATACATATATATTTTGTAACAATTACTTCATCTGATATTTGTACCTTATTATTGATACAATTTAGATTACCAAATTTTATTTATATTGTGAAAATATATTAATATTTCAAATATTGCTTTACCTACTGAAAATCTGTTGAAAATGAAGGCTTAAATTCATAATAATCATTTTTAACAATATGATTTATTTTAAAATTAATGATCAAACTTTTTATTTTTTGTCACAACGACGGTGTAAAATGATAATATTATTTTCGTAATAAAGGCGCATAATCCGATGTTTTATATAACACGCGAGACATTGCTAAATCGAAAATCCCTAATTAACTTATCAACTTTTGTCATTTACACCAATTTGTATGAACAAATAATATATTATGTTAGGGTGACTAGTCATACCCAAATCAAATAAAAATTACAAAATATGTACTTAAAAAATCTGAAATAACTTAGCCATATCTGGCTAAAAAAGCAATTTTTTTTATAGTATAGCGGACAACAGAGCAGGTGGGTCTCCTTATATGGTACGAGAACACCGCCGCCCATGAAAAACCTAGTCACAGGCCACGCACTGGTTGTGTTGCCGGCTTTTTTACACCGCTTAAGCGGCACTTTTTTAAGAGCCTCCCATATCCTCACTCACTCTACGAAACACAGTACAAGTACCGTTTCACGCTGACTATTCTGTGAGTTCAAACTCAATTAATTTCTATTTACGTATATGGTTTGTAAAATAAGTCTTTGATATACTAAAAATATTGTAGATATTTGTAGCTCTTCAGAGTTTTTTTAATAGCCTAACGTATTGGGAATAATTTATTCTTGTGTTTATTAGACAAATCAATTTTTATTTACATAGAAAAGAATACGTATGAACGTTACTTACTCCAAGTTCATAGAGTCACGCGCCCAACCATAATCTAACTCTGTCATTCAGTCGCGTAAGCATATTTTCTGATTAATATAATATATTTTAACAGAATCTGCACGCACTTTCTTACTAATTAATTTAGGCTTCATGTGAGAGTTAGTGACGGCTTTTTTATGCATACAAGGTGAAAATAGCAATATGCTAAGCTAGGGTAAGCGATCCTTCACTCCCAGCCCTCGCAGAGCCGCGAGTACGTTGCCGGTTTTTTATGGATAGATACGCTCTCATTTTAACGGTTCCCCAATCTGATTCCACTGACTGCACTAGCTTGGATTTTTGTTATAGTAGCGTATTCAATTTACTGAATATTATTAACTGAATGAAGGAAAATTAATCAGAAATACAGATAGTTAATAATACTTACGTACAAATTTACTGAGTCAGAGTAAAGTAAAATGGAAGAGATAAGGGTTAAGCACTTATTAGCGCTTTTGCAGAGTTGCACATGAATTAATCTAGTTTATATGTATTCGTGTCTAATTACAATTTTATATTAGTCTGTATTTAGTTAGAGATCTTCGCTAAGCATCTTTTAACGCATTTATCACGGGGAATGTTCGGAGGGAGCTGGTTTTGGATACCTGCTACTGAATTTCATCTTCGAAAATCCAGGCTGAATACAAAGTTCCATCGGTATCTCGATGTTCCACATATTCAGCTCCTAGCAGGAGTTTATCCACACCAATATTATTCTGGGACCTTCAAGAAAAGAGTGCACACACTCCTTAAAGGCCGGCAACACACCCGTGGCTCTACATGGGCTAAGGGTGTCCATGGGCGGAGGATTGCTTACCCTGGGTGAGACTGCTCGTTATTCACCATTTCCATAAAAAAAAGTTATTTGAAATTAGTACTACTATTTTTCCTTGACTTTCAAAAGTATTTATTATTTATTAAAAGCGTTGAATCGAACGGATAAAATGTAATATAAATATATTTTATCGTAGTGATTTTTTTGTATTGTATAGGTACTACATAAGTACAAGTAGTAGAACTGGTATCAGAAAATCTGCGCTCCTGAAATCCTGAAGATCTTGACAATGCGCAAGCCTTGAATGTTAAACTAAAATTTTTCACCAATTGCCTATAGTTTTCACATGCGTACCTTACAAAATTAATCCAATGCAATCCATAATTGAAAAAACACATCACAGTTACACCAAACACTCACTGCCACTAATTGAATTACCTCGGCCGACATGCGCCATGGCATCTAGGTAAAAAAAATCAATTTGACAGCACACTCTCCCTGGCCAGTGTGTCTGGCTAAATGGCTAACGTCCGTGTTCGCCCGCCCCGCACTAATTGCTTGTTTGTATCAACCCCTCGGAAAAAAAAACATGACATATTGTGCGCGGGAAAGTAGCTGTCAACTGGCTGTCAAAGGTATCGGGTTAACGGCGGGCGGAAGCTTTGTTTTTGCGGTGAAAACGATTTAGCCGCTGCTATTTAGATAACTAATGAAGTAATTAATTTCTAGTTTACGCTGTTGATGCAGCTTAACTGACCCCTACTTAGCTACTTACCAGTGCCATAGAGTTTCATTGGAAGCGCTCAATGAACAAGACACGTTTACATTACAGTAATGTTACTCGTTAGCCGAAAAAAGTTTGGGTCATAGACTTTTCTACTGACTTAATAATGCTAAATTAATAGTTGTAGTACAGAGTGGGCAACGTTGTAGACGGTTATGTTATGAGATCACAACTGCACCTGAACAACCGCGCCAGAATCCGTGGTTTGGTTGTGCTACCGGCTTATGCGGCATAAGCGATAATAACTTAATAACAATCAGCGAAACAATATAAGAATGATTTCACGCTTGAGCCCGTGGTAGGATTCCAACCAAGCCTGACCGATTATTGGAAAAGGAAACTGATTTCACAGAAACTAAAGAGGTATTTCCAAGCCAATACGAAAAAAACCTACCTATATAAAAAATACCTTAAAAAAATTACGTAACTATCCCTCAAAGACCGGCAACGCACTGTGTCTATGTGGGAAGCACCGCTCGTCCTGGGTGACGTTTGTCTCCCGGACTCTATAAAATAATATGTAAAACAAGCTACCCTCCCCGGCTTCGCACTAGTAAAAGTATATATTCACCGCAAATTGGCGTTTCTAATCGAACAAATTTGTTGAAATAAGTTAATCTGTCTATGAGCCCAAATAAAAAAAGCTATAAAGCCAAAGTACACTTTTTTATTATTTTTTTATAGTACAACGGACGACGGAGCAGGTTGGTGGTGTCGTAATGTCAAGAGAACACTGCCGCACATGGACAACCACGCCACAGGCCGCGCATTGGATGCATTGCCGGCTTTTTACGTCAATTAAGCGGTATTTAGAAGGCCCTCCGATGTCTTCACTCAGTGAAACACAAAACAACTACCATTTCACGTTGAGATTCTGTAGCACGGTAGCACTTCGGGTGAGCCGGCCTTATTAGTGCGTCATAATATGCTTCAGCATGGCTGTCCCACGGGTGTGACAGTAGAAGACCAAAGAAGTATTCGCCTGGCCACCATCAAGCCCTTCCAGAGACCGAATAAATTATAAACACAATATACATAATTAATATAATACACTTAATACATCAGTAGATAGTCTCAAAGGTCATATGAATATGACTTATAATTAAAGCCATATGGTAAGATGTGACAGGTATCTGTCCGGGCGAATGCGCCGCCCCGGGTGGCCCTATCAGGCTAAACACGAAATCGATATTTTGTATCGCCTTCATTGATATACCATTGAAATTAAATCATTCAATAAGAGAATATCCGTTTATCGCTTTGGGGCTCATAAGTATAAAGAACAATTTTAATGCGGTTTATATGGTATAGCGGACAACGGAGCAGGTGGGTCACATATATGGTAAGAGAATTATTGTCCATGGTCAACTGCGGTGTAGTTCGTGCATAGTTTGTGTTGCCGGCTTTTTACGCCGCTTAAACAGCATTTTAAAGGCCTCTTATATACTCATTCACTCAGCGAAACATAGCAGGGTTACTTAAAATACACCTTATATTTCACGCTGAGGATTCTATTAGTGCGTTAGCATATGCTCCGGCATGGCTCTCCAACGGGTGAGGGTTTGTTTTAAAGCTGGTCTTAAATGTTATAATGAGAAATGCTTGTTTATAGACGATTTTTCAATAAAATTTTATTTGTATCAATAAAACTACTATGTAATAATTTGTAAGTGAGAAATGCTTTTAAAATTTCGCGCTTCCTTAATTTAAGTAAGCCTGCAAATGCTTAGATGAAAAAAACGGGCGTGTGAAAATATTTTTATATCGAAAAAAATAGTCGCTTTGCACAACGCTCTTGTTCTTTTAATTTAAGTCTTATATCTTGTTCGATACGGTTGATAATCGTTCGAACGGCAGTGATGATATTGGGCGAAAATGACTCCGTGTGAATTTACTAGTGAGAGCCTCCGACGTTCCTCGCGACTACGCGGTTCAGTGAACAGAGAAGCCTGCCAGATCGCGTTCAGGTGGTCCATACCTCACACGAAGCTGTGGTCCTAGTAAAAAATATTTTGCACACATTTACATATAAGGCTTTCTTCGATTTACATGATAATAATCTGACCCGCCAAATATTGTTTACTTTTAAATTATACCACAAAGAATTATATTAAAAAGTATTGATCGAAGAAGGGTGTATGTATTTTTCAATTATGTATCATAAAATCAATTGGACCACGTTAAACATTTAGCCATATGAAAAATAGATTATTCGAAGCCTTTTTTATAAACATATGAAATTGCATAAAAACTATTTATTCGTTTCGAAGGAATTTAACAACAAATATCGTGTCTCTAGAATTTCATACATAAGATTTGGTTATTTTAATGGAATATATCTATATAAAACAAGGAATTGACAACCTCCATTTTTAAAGGTCGCTTGAAAATGTGTATGCCTAATTCTCGATAGATAAGCTGAGAATCATTTTTGAGTTACCATCAAAATACTTGCATATTAAAGGCCTTAGGTTTCCTTAGGTCTTAGGAATTTTAAGTTTTAGCATTGTTTATGCGTGCAATAAAACAAAACCTGGTTAAAAAAACTTCTTCCATTCTTATTCCTTTTAGGTACTCAATCGGGTAAAAAGTAGGATATTTGTTTATCAAGGGTGCTAGCTATTTCAAACCAATGTTATAAAAACCTGGTACTTGAATTGTAAGAGTAACTTTACTGACATTGTTATATTTATATAGAAAACTCAGCCTGATACGGTACTTGTACTGTTTCGCAAAGTGAGTGAGGATATCGCAGGCTCTTAAAACTGAAAATCTGGCAACACAACTAATGCCGGAACTGTGCGGTTGTTCATGGGCGGCGGTGTTTTCTTACTATATATGAGACCCACCTGGTCCGTTGCCCGCTATAGAATAAAAAAGTTCTAGTTGTCCAACTTGGATATGTTCTTTTGGGCTTTGCAGGGCTTCTTCACCGCTTTTTAAATGAATAAAATACCACTATTGCTATTAGAAATAGGGGTTGGTGGTAGAAAGGTGAAAATTTAGGCTTATGTGTATTTCGAAGCGCTCCAATGCATCGATCCTGACACAGCTGTAAATAAAAACTTGCTTATCCACATTATGTCAACAGCGTGATCTGTCATGCTTTGGACACTTAGTACGCCGGGGAGACAAGAACTTAGAAAAACTGATCGTATTTAGGAACACAGAAGGCAAAAGTAACTAACAATATGGTCCTATCAAGTTAAAGATTCGTCGACCTCGAAATTCTACACAGACGTAAGAGATGCACTTGTTAGAAATAGATGGCGTCAGATCATCCGGTCCAAAAGTAATCCTAGTACTGACCACGATCCTCAGAGAGAGAGAGTATTTTTAATGGCATATCATAAAAAATGTTTGGGATGAACAACCCTTAGCATTTAAAGATAAGCAATATAAATTCTGATCTATTCCTTGTCCTATCTGATTAATAAACATTGTTATTATAGATTCCAAGTAGTTAGCAACAAAAACCGTAACACGAGAACTTTATACATAAGATATTGAGTGCTTATTCAAAATTGGAAAGCCAGTGAGTTTAGTATCGATCTTCCGTGCTGTCGGAAACGGAAGGCTCAGATGACGTGTCCGGTGAAACTTGAACCAGGCTGAGCTGGATTAGATGGGGTGGGAAATTCGACTGGATCCATTTTAAATACCTTTTTTAAGTATCCTTGAGGCTTTTCAAATTTCGTATGCAAGTTATATATCAAAGATAAATAAAACCTCTTTCGATTGAAAATTTAACTTTTGTAGGATTTTTTAAAATGGGTTATAAGTATATATTATATATGGGGATATAATATAATAAATGGGATTTATTTATTATATTATTTCTAAGTTAATAATGTTTTGACTGAATGAGCGAGGGTATCAGAGCTTGCAGAGGCCCATAATAAGCCGGCAGCGTAACCAAAAGCGGGAAATGGTTATCTATTGGCGGCGGGGATCGCTTACCATTAAAGGAGACCCGTACGTCCGCTGAAATAGAATTAGCGGTGAATTTTCGTTTTTTATATAATTGAAAATCGCAATTGATTTAAAAAATTGTTACACGTAATATATGTATATACCTACCTACTGGTAGTTAAATCCTTCAATTCTTCATCGATTATAAGCTCATTGTAAACATAAGGGTAAAAACACAATGCATCCACCTGTGTTTGCCCGCCGGCGAACGCATAGAGGCAGGTATCTTTTTTATTCATTCATTCGTAAGAGTGGCTGTTTGCAATCACGGATCAGAAGAGTTGATTGGGTGTTTTGTTATGCATAGCGAGGTGAAATCCCATAACGTTCAATGTGGTAGACATATTCCTAGATTTACCCATCGTTTTCTATAGAGCATTCTGTGCCTAGTTTATTGATATTTTGATTCTCCATATTTTGTTGCTGTTTCCATTAATGTCATTTATAGTTTGATATAGCAATGTAATGGTCTTGTATCGAAAATTGGCTTAGATTTAGCATACGAATGCTTGATAAGATATTGGGCGTTAGTAGATTTAATATTTTTTATAAAGTTATTAATTGTTCCACATTTTTCAAAACGTGGCTGCTTGCAGCTAGCTTCATAAGTCGGCAGGAATTCTGGAATTTAAGGAGCTCAAGCGCTCAAGGCCGCTTTACATTCTTAAGCAATTAAAAACAATATCTAAAGGCCTTAGTGTGTTACATATAAAGGCTTAGAAAGTATTATCTAACAATGCTTAAAATAAAAATTTATATTTCGATACATAAATCTATTATAATAATTAACTAAAACTTAAATTTTCTGTTTTTTATTGACATAAAAAACATGGAAACGATGGGTTAAAGTTTAAACGGCTTAAAAGGCCGGCAACACAACAAGGCGCGAATCGTAGCGCGCTAACATAGGAGAAACCCCCTGATTCATTGTCCGCTTTACCAAAAAAAAAATTTTGCAAAGACTGAAAAACATTTATTTTAAGCTATAAATTACATATGAACAGATATTATTTACTATTTGTGTACTACTTAAAAAGATTGCAGTAGATCATACGTAGATACTATATTTTCTCATTCCTCAATTCAATCATAGGGAAGTTGAATAATAATACTCATTCCCATAGAAAACAATAACTAACCGCTGTAAAGTGATACTGCTCAATCGGAAATGTAAATAACAGATAATGTGTAATTTAATATATTGCAGATTCATCACTTATCTCTACAATTGCTCACAATTGATTTGCTTTTAATTTTTGGAGGCAAGGCTCGTGCCCGCCACGCGTTGACAGATTACCGCCGTGCTATCTTTTTTTAAGCATAGACTAGCCGCGTGTGGTATTAGTGTGTAATCTGTGGTTAATTCCCGTTTGAGGCGTTTTATTATCTGTTAAGTACTGTATTTTAATATGAAATTATAATACGAAATTATATAGTTGATGCTGCTGTACTTTAGTAAATGAGCAGTGTATTTGATAGATTTAGTGTAGAGTGTGATATTGTAGACATTAACATATAAAATATTCAAAACATATTTTCTATAGAGGAAATGATGTTAAAATATTTATCAAACCCAGCTCCTGAGTTGACCACTGACATGACTCAAATCGCTAATCTTGATTGTAAAATATTTATGTAAGTTAAAGGAAGTTTTAAACGATGAACAAGATTAATAGTAATTAAAGTAAAACATTAAAAATAACAATTTAATTGGTTTATATTTATAATTAAAAATGTTATTGGTTTAATTTCAGTTTTATTCATAATTTGTACTGGAATCGATTTTTCTAGTCTTGTCTCATTACCTTAATATTTATATTAAATTTGGTTTAGCTTAAGTTTTTACCTGATTTAACACAAACAGTTCGATGATATATGGTTCACCGTATCATCTTAATAAAAATAATAGTATTTCACTGTCAGTTATATTAATTAATAATATATTATAGGTTATAACAAAATACATTGAAATCGGTCGATTCGTTTACGAGTTATGTTGCCATAGACCGAGCGCATAGTCTCTTTGACCCTAGTCATTGGATAATAATAGACGAACTTCTCACAAAACAAGAGAACAAAACTCGCTCTGAATTGCCATCACAATATAAATGCTTTTAATTTAGCTGCGAAGCCCCAGAGGAAACCTTCGAAGTTACAGATCGATTTGTTGAGCTTTTTGAAGAACTTTGTTGAATAAAGCTACGCTTTCGGAGAAGGGCTCTATTTTACGCATAATTTAGCATGATTATACTGACATTTACTGACAGTTACTAGTATTATGTATTAGAGAATATATCTATATAAAATTTAACCACCAGGTATATAAATTGTCCGCGTAGATTGAGATATGTATCTATCGTATTTGTAAGCAAAGTATTTAAATTGTATTAGACTAGTATTTAGACTGAAAAAACTTCTCAAAATAACTCGGTATTTATATAAAATAAAGATTTAAAAAATATTTTAAAACACGAAGTGTAAGTATCTATAATATGTAGGTATCATATTTATGACAAAGATATATGTATATATATAGTACCTACATATTTTAAATCGTAATAGAGGGCGACACAACTTTAAAATATATGTAGGTAATAAATGTATACTAAAATCTATATCAAGTATATTTATTCATAATATCAAATTAAACATGAAATAACGTTCGTTTTTGAGCGTCACTTAATTTTAAATAACAGGTTATTCATAAACATCTGAAGCCCTTATAATTGTACCTTAAGTCTTCATTGTGTCATATGATATATAGTGTTCATGAATACACACTATGTTTAAAAATGAGTATTTGATTTTGATAATTTTATTTATGTTATGATTCCTGTTGAGCATTGATTCATTCAAAATGGACTAAACTTTAAATTAGTTCAAACACTAGATGGCGTTGCAGTTAGTATTAAGGTATGTAAACATTTTCTACAATATTGAATAGTCAGTATTATATATTATAATTATGTTTAAAGTTAAACCGAAGTGAATTTTAGAAACTACAGTTATTTTAGTTTTCTTATTGCTATTATTAATCAATGACGAAAATTCCACAGAGTATTAAGACGAGATCATTCGCAACTTGACAAAACAATTTTTTGACAGTTTTCAGCCAAATTTTAAAACGTCAGATCCAGATTTTATTGTAGTAAAAATTTCAGTCATACTTTATTTTAAAAATACGTAATCCCAAAATAGAATAGAAAAATATCACAAAAATAAGCCTGTGTCGCGACCGCCGTAATTACGGCGTTTGGTAAATTAGGGGTAAAAAATTTTGTATAAATGAATTATGTCGTTGCGGTCGAAGGCCCTAGCGCTGGTGGAGGTTTTGCTACGGGTGCCGCCGCTGTTTGTTGTCGATGAGTTTCTTAAGATCAGCTTGGGGCTGCCCGTGTCCACTGGTGAAGAAGTGTCCGTCCTTTCCAACATCACGGACGACCACGTCGATATTGTAGATGCAGAGGCCAACTATTATGACGCGAATTTCTACAACGCTTTTTTCTTCATATTTCTCAAATTTCTCGTCTGCTGTTTAGGTAAGTCTTTCGCAAGTAATGCATTAACGTGTTTCGCAATCCCGATCTGTAGTGTCCTAACTACTTAGCAACTATTGTAACTACTTAACAAATCTAAGTTTATTCGTATTGTATTTCAAAAATCAAATAAATAGAGGAGATAAACATTAAAAATTGATTTGTTTATATACTATACATATACCCATTCTATATTTTTAAATAGTAAAGTATTAAAATTTCTATTAATTGTTATTTCTTATTTAAAAAGTAAAAGTATTAGTTATTCAGTATCCACAATGAATAAATTAAGTAAAGGGTATCTCAAAATAAACAGTAATGTTAGAATTCTAATAAATGCAATCTGATCATAGTGGTCTGAATATATATTTACTGTTGTTTTTAAAAAATCAATATATGTATGTATAGAAAAAGGTATTTTATTATCCTCTAAGATGAAATGAAGAGGATTTTTTCTAATTAAAAAAATATTAATAACATTGTTATTATTACTATAGTTTTTCTGGTTTTTAACTATAAATGTTCATAATAAAAATTATGACATTAGTTATAGGGATTTCCTTAAATAATTTCTTGTGATCCTTATAACAGGAGCTTCATCAACTATACTTTAGCATCTTCGATAAGATTAATTCCATACTACTTCTCTGTAAAACTTATCCCATTTTGAATTGAATAGAGTGAGGTTGATCGCAGTTTTAATTAATACAGATCTTTTTATCTGTTTAAGACATATATGTTTGTAGTTTATATGTTTGGCAACTAGTTAACTAGTATCTGTACACAGATTTCCAATTTAAGTTAGTTCTTTCATGTAATTTACAGGAACATGAAGCTACACAGTCTAGATACCCAATTTAATATCATGATTTATTTCTTTATTAATTTTGGTTCAGTCATTAATTTGAATCTATTGTGTAATACAACCTCTCCTAACTACAATTTAAAAAACTACACAAACTATCTATAATTGTTACTTTTGTATAAAATACTAGACAGCTGGTATGTGCTTCCCTACACAATTTGACAGCAAGCTCCTCATTAGCAAAATGATCCACCATATGTTGATATCATTTCTTACATAAAATGTGATAAATGAATAACTGCTCATTTGATGTGCAAAGTTCACGTAAACCATCAACTAAATTGTCCAAACAAAGCCTAAACATTTGATTTGCATAGGTGAGCAATTTTCTTTGTAAATTAGCGTTCATTTATATAAATCTATATATATAATTTGACATTGAACTTAATTTTTAATGTGTGAAAAGTTTACAACTAGAAAAATATGTGATTTATTTATTAAATAAATATTTTGATAAAGTGCTTCACTACTCATTACAGTGTATGTTATATTCTTATTTGTAATTAGCATCATGTAATTTTTTTTGCTTCAATATCACACAAACAAAAATTAGCAACTTAGAAATTGTATTATGGATTATTATAAACATTACTAATGCTTAGAAATAGGCAGTGTAAGAAGTAAACATTTGAAAATTTCTGACCTAATGTTAAGTACTTGATAGGTCTTGTAAGGGCTTGGTACACAGTTGTAAATATTGTATTGAAATGATTAAAATAATTTTTTGACTTAATCTTAGCTAATGTTAATGAAAAATGGTCAAGTGAATAACTGTTGATTCCAAATGTAGTTTTTGTGAAGGCAGAGTCAGTGAACTTTGAGTGAGTAAAAAGTTTACCCAACATCTATGATTGAACGTGAAATTCGACGCGTTTTAAAAATAATTAGTTTGACGTTCGTGACCTACTCGGCTAAGGTCAATGAAATCAAGTATATTAAGTAAATATTCAGCAACATATATAGAATGATTTACAAACAATTATTGTTACATTTTTAAAACATCCCTCGAGTTATTGCTAACATTAGATTAACAACTGATCTTATTTATAATATGATAGTGTCAAGTTTTTATAATTAAATCAATTTATATGACTTATAGAAATTAGGCTCATCAAATGATTTATCATTTGAGTAAAAAATAAGCCAAACGGTTTATTTTTTTTGAATAACGTAAAAATTATAAAATCAGATAACGGTTCTGATCGCTTTATTACGCAGAGACGCTTAAAAGCCTAATTTTCGGCTTAAACTACTGCAGGAATAGCGATTTAGCAAGACGTGTTAAATTACAATTACGTGTCCTGTGTAACAGGACTATTATTTCTGTGACATGTGTAATTGTAGACCCGCGAACGTATAGTGTAAAACATAAAAATATCTCAGATGATCATCATCATTAATGATCATTAATAATAAATTGAGCTAAGATGCTTTCCTATAGGAGTTATTGTGCCATAGACCTGCCTCCTTTGTTTTACGGTTTGAAAGAAAATATCCGATTTTAAAGTTTTTTTTCTATATTTTATTATTTCATATATGTTTTATTCTCCTAACAGGAAAGATCTGTCTTATATTATAATTGTTTTCCTATTGTTACATAAGAATGTTATTCTATTTGCAATAGAGGGGTTAGTGACAAAATATTTTGTTCTCCATGGAATGATATCGTGATGACCTTGAATAATGAATATGTGCGCGTAGTAGGATGTCATTGTAAGTTCATTAATTTTTAAATAATTAATTTATTCAAGGTGAACTTTTAAAATATTCCATACGAATGAAAATTAATGATTAGGTCGTTTTTCAATTAGAGCCAGAATTCGTTTTAAATGCATACAATATTTAAAATATAAATAAATACATAAATAGTTAATCAATTGGTCTTCAGCTTATTTGTGTAACAACTGTCATCTTCGAGTGAGATAAAAATTATTCACTCATACCAATACTGAACTTTTATTATACATTAGTGTCTTACGAGCCATAACTATACGAGCTCCTTCCGTAGGTACACATTTGATGCTTTTTAAGAAACATATCAAATATACGTTATGTTTTAGTTCTGTGTAATCTTTTACGTGGCCGTGTTATTGTTCTATGTCCACTGTTTTATTATCGCTGTAGTTTATATTTTTAGGCTTAGTCTTTTTTACGGAAATGGTGGCAAACGAGCAAAAGGCCCACCAAGAATAAGCAGTCCTCCGCCGATGGACACACCTAGCGATTGCACAGCCGCGCGTGCGTTGTTTAAGGGATAGGTAGGCTCTTTGTTGAAGGTCCCAAACCTAGAATTTTTTCGGTTATATATATTAAGTTCATTAAGTCACTATAGAAAGATATTCCTCTTAGTTGTTTTTATTAACACCAAACATATCTCTGTCTTTGCAGGATGTATGTCGGCCCTGTCCATCTTCGTGCTGTACACGAAGCACCTCATAATCGTGTATCTGTACTTGATGTCCCTCGGTATTGTGTTCGTCTCCTACTGGACCAACGTGTCTGCCGTCAAGCAAATCCAAGCGCTCGCCCTGACTGCAGCATCCACCAAACATTCCGCGAGTATACTAGAAGATATCCTCAATTTAAACCTCAAGAGCCTGCTCGATCTCGACGGCCCCGGTATCCTGGTTATACAGAACTGTGCGATCCAGTTCACCCTGTCAGTAGTGTTCAGAAATGTTCACCTCGGGCCGCGGCATCACACGATCCAGAAGCTGTTGCCGATCACCTTCATGGCTCCGTCGTTTCTCGCGATGCTCCCGGTCCCACCGAATCTCTTACAACATTCGCCGGTGTTCTCGACGCTGCTGCCACTGTGCCTGGTCAAATACGTGCTATGGTCGTCGGCGTATGACGTGATACAAGTCATCTACGCGGGATATCAGCACGGGCGACTTTTCGTTAGCAACTTCGGCCTCTCCGCGCTCGTCGAAACCGAGTGGATCCGCCTGAATATCCCTTGCGTGCTGAGAGTGTTTTGGGTGCTGAGAGTTGCGGAGCACGCCATGCTGCTGCTTATGGAGAACTACGACGAAGACAGCGAAGACGGGCTGAGAGTCTCCACGCTACTGGCGGTCCAGTCACTGGCCTCCATGGCCAAGTCGTTGCTAGTAACGGGCTGCGAGACCATCACGGCCGTACTCGGCATGACCTCGGTCATCTCCTTCTTCTGCCACTACACCGGCAGCTTCTTCCAATGGATCCTCCTGACGGACGACGAAGAGGACAAGAGCATAGGCACGGTGTCCGCCATCCTGTTCTACATACTCGCCCTGCAGACTGGCTTGACGACCCTCAATCCCGAGAAGCGGTTCGTGAGGCTCTGTAGGAATTTCTGTCTGCTGTTCACCGCCCTCCTTCACTTCCTGCACAATATCGTCAACCCGATGCTGATGTCGTTGAGCGCCTCCCACAACCCCAGTACCCACCGCCATGTGCGGGCGCTGGGCGTCTGCGCCTTCCTCATAATATTCCCGATCTCGCTGCTCGTGTACCTGTGGTCGCAGCACGCCATTTCCACGTGGCTCCTGGCAGTCAGTGCCTTCGGCATCGAAGTGATAGTGAAGGTGGTGGTCAGCCTCATGATCTACTCGCTGTTCTTGATAGACGCGTATCGCAGCACGTTTTGGGAGCAGCTGGACGACTACGTGTACTACATCCGCGCATTTGGAAACACGATAGAGTTCTGTTTCGGCATCTTCCTGTTCTTCAACGGCGCGTGGATCCTGCTGTTCGAGTCGGGCGGCGCGATCCGCGCGGTGATGATGTGCATCCACGCCTACTTCAACATCTGGTGCGAGGCGCGCGCCGGCTGGTCCGTCTTCATGAAGCGGCGCACCGCCGTCAACAAGATCAACTCGCTGCGCGAGGCGTCGGCGCAGCAGCTAGACCGCTTGGACGACGTGTGCGCCATCTGCTACCAGGAGATGCACTCGGCCAAGATCACACGCTGCAACCACTTCTTCCACGGGGTCTGCCTGCGCAAGTGGCTCTACGTGCAGGACCGCTGCCCGCTGTGCCACGACATCCTCTACAAGATTGACAGCGACCCCAGCAGGGACAACAACTCCTACAACAGCAATCAGAACATCCTCCTAGAGGACGAGGACCCGGAGCTCCTGCTCGGTGATGGTGTGAGATGACTGACCGGTGAAGACGTACTCAACCTAGAATAAAGTGAAGTTTCGTCGTTTTTTTTTCAGCGGTCTTTTTGTATATTTTAATCTGGTGCAACTGTGATGTTCAATTTTGTCGTTGTGTTGAATGTCGTGTGAAAAGGTATGAGCCCCGAACGCTTGTGGCTTCCTGTCGTCGCCGAAACGATGAAAATTGTTTGTGCAAACGAAAATGTTGATGTCTAAAATATGGGAAGCTATTTGTAAATAGTTTTAGAAATAGCTTTTAATATACAGAGTTTAAATAGCAAAATATAAAAATAGTAATTTTCTTACTAAAATGTAAATAAACTATAATTTAGTAGTAACGAGTTGTTTTTCTAATTTGCTGTCGAAATCGTTACAGATACTCAAGCAAGGCTTGCTTTTTTACCTCTCAAATAAAAAATTAATAAATTCGTTAAGAAAGTGACAAAATATTGTCATGAATTTTTTTCTTTAAAAATTTAAGGGTAAACAACCCTTATCACTTAGGGACATGAAAAATAGATAGCCGATTCTCAGACCTACTGAATACGCATATAAAATTTGGTAAAAATCGGTAAAGCCGGTTGGGAGGAGTACGGTAACTTACATTGTGACGTGGAAATTTTATATATTAGATTTGTTAACTGGCTAAATTATTAAATAATGAAAAGTAAGCTGGCTCTGATATGAGGTGCATCGGCTGGGCGACCTCTGTAGTATAATAAATTACTAGATTGTTATAAATTGATATCTAAAAAAAGCATCAATAGATAATTTTTAAAAGCAAATGCAGTATTCGTTGGGGCGTAGGTTAAAAACATATAAATCAAGAATACAAAAACATTTAACGTTTAATTAAATATAAGGTCTTTATAATTAGATAGGAGGTAGTAGTTGGAGACGCGGCAGTTGGTGGAGGTCCTGACGACAGTGGTGCGGTCTGCGCGCTCGAAGTTCGCCTTCACGATCTCATAGTAGCGGCCGTCACTAGAAATGAAATATTTTTATTCAACATAAATACAAAGATGCAGCTCGTGGAACTTCAAAATGAGTACTACCGGTTCCAATCTAAGCCCACTGAGAACCGGCGAAAAAACTGCCGTGAGATACTTGAATTATAACAATAAGTAGTGTTCTATAACTATGCTTTAGATTAAACAAACGTCTCTTAACAGTTTTTTAAATTTATTTACAGATAAATTTTGAATCTTTTCTGGGATCCTATTGTCAAATCGTATAAAATATATAGCGTATTGTAAATTGTATTACCTTTAAGAGAATTACTTTACTGAGTGTGATCACTGGTAAAACCAATCTATGTTTATTTTGTATGTTCCCATTATGAATGTCGCTTTTCTTGACAATCAATTATATTTTTTAATATAAAATAAATTAGTCTAATATGAGTTATGCTGGCGCACAATTGATACGGGCTCACAGAATACTCTGCGTGAAACGATACTTGTACTGTGTTTCGAAGAGTGAGTGAGGATATCAAAAAAGCCGGCAACACAACCAATGCGCGGACTGTAGCGCGGCGGTGTTCTTTACCATATTGGAGACCCACCTGTTCCGTTTACCGCTATATTACAAAAAACTATAAATTGATTTTTTAATTCAGTTTTTTCTCGAATTAAATTCTGAAACTATTTCAATATCCTTGGAGCATTTACTCTAAATAGATAAAATTGATCAGTTATGAAGGTAATATTAAAAATGCATTTGATATTATTATAGTTAATGATTGTTTTGGCATGGGCTTATAATTAAATGGGCTATATAAATATTATTTTCAAAAATAATGTTAATATATTGATTAATTAATAATTCTAACGTTAGGAAAGTTAAACATGATTATAAATTTATATTAAGCGGAGAAGATTAAAATAATCGTATCAAGGGGATTTTAGTGAATAATAACAAACCTCAGTACTAGACATTTGAGTTTGACGCACTTAACTCGGAGTACATCGATGGCCTTCTGGCTTTTGTCGCTGAAGCGAAGGTTCTCGGGGTCCCAGCGGAGCTCAAGCCGCTCCAAGTTCGGACAGCTGTTGGCTATTCCATCCATAAGCTACAATAATAATACAATTTTGAGAGCCTCGTAGCTAAGTGGTTTAATAAGTCTACCACGAGCGAGAGGTATCGGGTTCGCATCCCGGTCCGGACTTTTATAATTTAATTTATTCGGTCTCTGGAAGGGGTCGAAGTAGCCACTTCCGTTCGACAGTAAGAAACTCCCGGCTGGGATTTTCTTACTGTCGCACCCGTGAGGGTGCCATGCTGATCTATATACAGACGCACTAATTGGGCCGGCTCGTCCGAAGTGATACCACGGGCTCACAGGATATACAGCGTGAAATGATAGTTGTATTTGAAACAGTAGCACATGGGCAGCAGTGTTTATTTACCATATATGAGACCTATATACCGTTGTCCGCTAAAACATTTAAAAAAATACGAATCTTATGTCAATATTATCTCTATATTTCTGCGTTTCGTTCAGTAATTTCCTTATCCAAGCAACACATTTTTTTTGTAAGGTCCCTGCTGCCGGCCATACGAAATTTACATCTTATCAGGGTGTTTGAGGCTGTGGATTTGATTTTTAGCCGCGCCAAGCGCAAGGGCATCTCCTGCGAGACACGAACTTCGGCGTGGGTCGTCGCAGGGTCAGGCAACACAGGGTTCCTTCGGTTTATATCATTAAAACTGGTTTTATTATAAGAAAATTACAAAAAAACTCTCACCTGGTCCACGTGGATGTTTACACCGAGTCTCTCTTGTGTTCCCATTATCAGTATCCTAAATTATTGGAAATAAGATTAAATATAACAAACATTAACCCCTTTACCATAAGAAATTTCGTAAATTTTCTACCACTGTCATGCTTAAGTTCATTTGTTGCGAAAAAGAGAAAACATTAGAAAAAGTTAAGATAATCACATGTAACAGTTTATTAAGTGAAAAAAGGTTTAAAATCAAAGGAGGCTTTATTATAACAAGTGAAATTAAAGATAGTTTCGACGCTTTAAAAGTACTTGCTATTGCAATAGGCTTATTAGTCTGTTTATATAGAAATTTTTTACTTTTATAAATGAAATAAAAATTAGATTATTTAAATAATCGTGTAAACTGGAGCAGGAGATGGGAGACTTTCCCACAAACAGATGATTTAATTAATGCAAGTGAATGTTGTCATTTTTACTTAGCGTTAGTGAGTAACTGCAGCACGCTCTGCCAGAGCTGGTCGGTGATGTGCGGCATCCCGCTGAGGACTAGACCCGACAGCTGGGCGCCGATACGGGAGAGGAATCGGTGCAACGCGTCGTCTGACAAGTTGTCCGACGAGTCTACGTCCAGACCGAGGAGGCTCCTGAAGTTTAGTCAATAGAGAATTTTTAATAACATTATTTCCTTTTTGTGCCTATAGCTAGTCTGGGACTTTTATATCATTCAGAATTGTATTTATTGCGTTAGAAAAGCATAACAACATTCTCACAATGCAGTCGCTTATTCAACCGAATTTTGACTTACAAAGATTTTCTTTATCTTGGCGATCCAAAATAGAATTAATATTAGGAGAAGCTGAAATACTGAATGCGTCTACAGAAATATAATTACAAGCAAATTAGTATAAAACCTCTCTAATAAGAATGTCGCATAAACTGTACAAACTTGCAAGCCACATCGGGCAAGAGATTTAAGAGTTAGAACACTACAGACACGTAAAAAATCCAGTTTTTTTAAATATATATAAATTGTTTTCAAAGAAGCAATTCGGTCCGATCAGCTAAAAAACAAAAACAAAACGCCCACAGCTAGCCAAATCTAGTCAAATTAGTTTCTAATTTATTTCAAGAATCAACTATTTAAATCATGACATTCAATATTAAATATTTCAAATTCATCCCTGGGAGAGCCATACTGACGCATTAGTTGGGCCGGCTCGTCTCAAGTGATTCCACGGGCTCACAGAATACTCAGCGAGAAATGGTAGTTCTACATGAAACGGTGCTTCTATTGTGTTTCACTGATTGAGTGAGGATATCCAATGCTCTAAAAACACCGCTTAAGTTGCGTAAAAGTCTGCAACATAATCAATGCACGGATAGTGGCGTGGTTTTCCATGAGCTGCGGGTGTTCTCTTAACAAATAGGAAACCCACCTGCTCCGCTGTCCGCTATATCATAAAAAACGAAATCAGACACATTGGAGGTAGAAGTATTCAAATATATACCTACTACAGTTACTACGTATATTATTACGTCACCTGGTAGTGCCAGCTTCTAGCCAAGCCTTCAGCACGGTGTCATTGAACCCGTTGATCTGACCAGCACTCAGGAACCTGAGATTGGGAATCCTGCTCAGCATATCGATCAGGCACTCGGTAGACAGGTCCGTCGCAGTTACATCCAGCTCTTGGATCGACGACTTCTCCCATTCAACTTGCATTACATACTCTGATTGAAGACCTGGAAAAATCATACTGAAAGGGCAAAGTCTCACCCATACGAGTATTCTTGATTTATCTTAAATTTTTCATATTGTATATGTTTTGTATGTGTT
Organism: Delias oraia; assembly: GCA_018230265.1. Classification (NCBI taxonomy): domain Eukaryota; kingdom Metazoa; phylum Arthropoda; class Insecta; order Lepidoptera; family Pieridae; genus Delias; species Delias oraia. The sequence continues at coordinate 20,892 of DWCF01000468.1, forward strand.
GTTTTGTATTTAATTTACTAACTTTGAGAAGCGATAAGATATCCGTTTTGTTTAAAGATAATCTGTCTTTGGACTAGAAATGTACTGAATCGACTTACTGCACCCATTCATGAGCAGACAGGTGAGCCTTCGAGATCGTTGGAACAGAGTCTTCATTGTGGATCCGGTGACTTTGTTGCAGTAGTTCACCGCTAGACATTCCAACTGGAAATATAATACATTTTTATAGCTTTCTTATACTATGCATCCAATATAGTTATATTTTTTATTTCATTTTGGAACAGGTAGGCCAATCTTTATGCATCAACGTGACATTCTTTCTTTTAAAAATCTAATGGTGTCATTGACGCACCATCAAATAATTTTGACTTTTAGATAATTTGGAAGATAAGAAAAAACTTCATCCAACAAAGCATTGAAATTTGTCTTGTTTAAATACCTACGATAATTTTTTTTACATGTTTTATGTTCAGCGTTGTGCCCAAAATATTGTGTCGCGTGCCATTGGTTCGCCTACCCTGACCTAGAAGTACCCATCAAATTTATATTGTTCACATAGAATCTGAGCAGAATTATAGCTAACATTCGTATTCGGGTTAGCGATTTTTCTCAGTGATCAAATTAAAGTACGTTTGAAATTCAAGAATAAAATTTAATTTAATATTAAAATAACAGTTTTTCTTCTTGTTTTTTGACGTCTGTGACTAGTGGCCACCATTTTACCATTTTCAGTATACATAAACAATGACAGAGCATCGAGCAAGAATTCTATAGCAGGCTCTAGATACTGAAGAATACTAAAGATAATTGACTGTGCTCTGAGTGGAATTCAAATAAGTGATTCCTTCCAACTCTTTTTACGTTTTAAATAGTAAATCGAACAACGGAGCAGGTGGGTCTCCTATATGGTACGAGAACACTGCCACCCATTACCACCACCCGAGTAATTGTTTCGTTGCCGAATTTTTTACGCCACTTAAGCGGCATTTTTAAGAGCCGTCACGTTCACTCACTCATCGAAACACAGAAGAGGCACCGTTTCATGTACAACTACTGTTTCATGCTGAGTACTTTCTGTGAGCCCGTGGTATCATTCGGACGAGCCGGCCCAATTAGTGCGTCCACATATGCTTCAGCATAGCTCTCCCACGGATGTAAAATAATAGATAAAGCCCCAAGTAATTCTCCCGTGGACCTCTGGAGGTCAACTTAGAGCTATTTTATACCTGAATACAGTTGGAGCTGAACGCGTCGATATGCGAGTCATCAACGAAATTGATCCCGTACAGATTGATGACACGCAAGTTGGGCGTGGCCGACTTGAGTTTGTGTACGTTTATCACCTCGTAGATCTCCTCCTCCTCCTCTTCCACCTTCTCATACGTGCCTGGGAACAGACCTGGTGCTTGAGGGGCTATTACGCCACCGGTACACTCAACGGTGTGAATTCACTTACTTACACGTATATAGAGTATGTTTTGAAAATCTATATCTATTCAAATATATAATCTCTTAAGAAAATATTTCTACAGAATGCGCTCAATTTAAAACTATATTTGTTTATGTGATTATAAACACTACTAAACCTCGAGCCTCTGGTGATTTGAGAGCCTCGTAGCTTAATGGTTTTAAAAGAGTACCATGAAGCGAGAGGTATCGGCTTCAAATGCAGATCCAGACAAATATAATTTATTTTATTATTTATTTGGTCTCTGGAAGGTGTTGACGGTGGCCGAACGTGTCTTAATACTGTCGCACCCGTGGGAGAGCCATGCTGAATAATATGCTGACGCATTAATTTGGCCGGCTCGTCCGAAGTGATACCACGGGCTCATAGAATATTCAAAAAAGGTCTTTACCAATGAGGTGTAATATCTCCAGGCCATTAATAAAGTTGTAGATCTTCCTCATGAATCCTTCCATAAAGATGACTTCGGACAGACAGATGCAAAGATAGCGCAACTTTGTGGGGAATGCCTGCATTTCTGAGAAGTCGTGTAATTGCATAGCTGGAAAAGTGGTTTGCATATCATAATGTGATTCAATCAGTAATTTTTTAATTACATTTTTAAAAGAGCTAATACTAGAAAGACGTCTTAAAAATATCAAAAAAGTTTTCGCATTTACGAATTGATAATTCATTCCAAAAATTTCAAAAATAAAATATCTTTAAAAAAAACAATTCCATAAATAAAATATGTTTAAAATTGATCTCTTTGCAACAATAATTGGATTCCATTGATAGTGACTTATTTAAGACATTGTTTCAAGTTAATTATAAATCACATCAAATCAAATCAGCGTATATCCAATACGTAATGAGTTTTATTTGGATATTTTCTTTTATTATTTCTATAGACATATTTATCCTTGCGGTGTGCCTTCCTAAATTGAATATATAAAATATTAATAATTACATCATTTATAACTCAAGACTGTCTGAAAAGATTTTTAGGAAATTCGCTACAAAGGCAGTCGATATCCTGTATTAACTATTTATCCGTGAAAATCTTTCTGTGAATAAATTTTAAAAAACTCTTACGGGAGGTTTTCGTGATAAAGCATTTTATAGTGTTAAAGATTTTGTTAATGATATCACGCCTTGGGAATAAGGTGTTCTTGCCAGGCATTCTCAGAGATAGTTTTTTGTTATATTTTTTATATTTAAGTATCTCACGGACAAAATGACACTGACTGAGTTTATTTCGCCGGTTTTCCGCAAAGGGATTAGCTCGGAACCGCTAGTAGACTGATTTTAACATTCAATATTACATTTATTATACAGTTTTTTAGTAATTTGGTTTTGGCGGGACCAATACGTGCTCAGGGTTAGTAATTGGACTTAGTAGTTGGTGCACGTCGTCTGCCGGGTCCACTAGTATAAAATAATTTAAGAGGCTTCTTACCGGTACTAAAATCCAGTAACATATGAGTCAAGTTAGGACATTTGGCCGCCAACTCATGCAGTACTGTGTGAGTTATCAACTCTATCGGCAGCTCTATATAGCGAAGGGATGGACCGAATCTGATGGAGATCAGCGCGAGAAGCGATTCAAGAGAACCTGGAAATTGGAGAACAATAATAAGTACTAAGTTAACGATGATCATGATTAAAGATTCGCTGTCTATAGATTCTTTCTTCCCAGATAGGTCGCTGGTACATTTTCCGGCTGAAAAGATTTAGTACTAATTTATTAGTTAGGCAATTGAAAATAAACCTTTAACGAAAAAAAAGTATTGCAGTTAATTTTAAATGGATTATGTCTAATATTTTAGAGTAATAAATTATTAATTAATTTTATTATTAATTAAAATATTAACTAATTTGTTAGTTATCTTACTATACTTTAATGTCTTTGTTTAAATTTTTACTGTAGGCAACATGGCCTGATGGTAAGATGCCCAGTCAAAATGGCATAATCCACGCTTTGGTTTTGTTGCTTGGTTTTTAACCACATCTTAGTGGATTTCTGGTGATCCCACTTACTCAGCTAAACACGGAACTAGTACTATTTCATAGTAGTATTCTGTGAGACAGTAATATCATCCCAGAGAGGCCGGCCCTTTTTACCCAGAGAGACCACCTTTTTACGCCACTTAAGCGGCATTCACTCAGCGAAGCAGTAGAAGTACAGAACAGAGAAAGCAGAGAAGAACAGCAGAAGCTCTGTTTCAAGTACGACTACACTTCGTCACTTCGGACGAGCCGGCCCAATTAGTGCGTCGATATATGCTTAAGCATGATTCTCCCATCCGTGAAGAATTTTGTCTTGCACCTGTGATTTTGGATTTTGGCTTGTTTTGCTTACCAACATGCAATCCAGAGATCTCGGGTCTCAAGCTGACGTGCGTCCAGAGTTTCGTGTCGTAGGCAACCATCCGCCAACGTTTGCACACAGTGGCCATGCGACATATCTCACGATGTGAGAGGTATGAGAATACGTTCAGCAATACTTTGTCAGGTAACTTTTCTATTGTCTGTAACAAATATTAAACATGTTTTTTATATCTTTATATAATATTTAGGTACAACATCTTTTTGTCAGGGTAGAGTTCAGATAGTAACACTTTATTCTCGACATTAATTCTAGAATTTGTATTGTTAAGGTCGTCACGAACACGATACCAAATGCCATAATCATATTTCTAGTTAGTATCGCCCAAATGCAAGACTTAGCTTAGTCTTGGTTAGCTTAGTCTTGCGCCAATACACCTGGTATTGGTCTTGGTCTTGCAGCAAGAGTCTTGTAAGTCTTGAAATTACCTATTAAACTATTGTTATGTATTAAAGTTTACTTTAGATCTTAGAAAAATCCATCATAATAGGAACATTTTGAGGTTGAATTAGCATAGTCATAGTAAAGACCAGTTAGATTTATAAAATATGTCGAAATATTTAATGATAAATTCCATAAATCACTTCCAAAAAAAAATAGCCACTAGACGCAAGAGTCTTGTAGGCTTAGTCCTGCTCTTGCCCAAGTCTTACACGGCTAGTCTTGGTCTTGCTAAAATTAGGCGGTCTTGGTCTTGGTCTTGCGTTTGGGCAATACTCGTTTTAGCGATAGTCGGTGTCGTGAAATAAGAGGCAAGTTATTGGGCATAACAAATATTTTGTAAGTTATATTTCATACTTTAAATACAAAATTTACTAATAAAATTTTTGTAAATAATACACAACTTAACATTTTTGTTAAAATCACATAAAATATGTATCTCATTGCTATCTGTTCAATATTAAAGTCGATTCTTACCTAACCATGATTTCCTAAAACATTTTATTCATAACATACCAACTTAATCTAGCATGTATATACGCGTATAATAAGAGATTTTTATCAGGAGTATTTACCGTATTAGCAAAAGGACTCCTCATTCCACCTTCAGTCAAATAGACCTGACTGGCCTCAAGGGCCAGTTGGCCCCAAACATCTGTTGGTATATCCATAACACACTATTCACCAATGTATCAAACACACAGTATAACAGAACGAACCACGTTCGTTTCTAAGAAAAGATGTGAGTTAATTTTGGAACAAGCTGGCCGGATCGGTGGAATTTCGGAATCAACTGACATACTTTTTGAGTCAAAAAAAACAATATTACATGAAAAAAAAATGTTTTATATATCAAATATATATTAAAAGTTGTGTATATTGTATGGTATTGTGAATATGGGAGAATATTACGCGTTTTATAAAAAGTTACGCCTGTATGAAATATCTAGGCAATGTAATTTGTGTCATGCGTGAAATTATAACGCCGAGGTAGGCAATTGTTACCTTGTGTATAATTAACATAGAATTGGTAGAAAGACAGCAAGTAAATTTATATTATAATATATTTATGTGAAAACAGACAAAATGTTAACATTACATCTAGTTTTATTTTTACGATATTAAAAGTTAATATTTAAGTTACAACACACAGGTTAATGTTAAAAATTAGTAAAAATCTTTCTGGTAGGAAAAGAAAATATTACCAAATATGTTTGCGCAAATATTAGGTTCGATACCCGGCTAAACATACAAACATTTTTGTTTTCAATATAGAAGTTTAAGTGTTATGTAGTGAAACAGACACAAAAGTATATTTGGGCTTTTGACATAGTTTTTTTTACACTTTGTAAAGCATCGCTTTCAACTACAAAGGTGAAATTTTAATACAAATATATTCCCTAACATAATGCTTTACTTGATTATTTGTCTTACACATTCTGTCACTTTCTCGCCTAAACGCGTTTTTTTATTGTAAAACAGTTTTTTGTTGAGACAGAACACTAACGAAAGATGTGTGTGTCACAAGTGTGGGAGATACAGTCCTGTGGGTAAGAGAAAAGTGAAAAACCGACTTGGCTTTTGATCCTCCTTAGCGGCCTAACGGGATATCCGGTATCTTCCGTTGATCTAGCGGGGTCGTGCAAGCAGACAAGCATTGGTTTTGGGTTAATAGTCCCTGTGTAACAAAACATTTCATTAGTAGATATTTAGGTATTACCATCTTATAGTAAGCTTCATCGCTTTAGATTCTAAAGTTTAGAATCACAGTTTTCATAGTCAATGTTAGTAGATTAATAATTTATGGAATGGTGAAAATTATTTTTATGTATAAAAATATGGAGGCAAACACTCACAAAATAGGTATTCTGATTTTCTGATTAAAGCTATAGTAGCGTGAAATAGTAGCTTTACTTAAATCGGTACTTCTACTGTGTTTCGCTGAGTGAGTGAAGACATAGAAAGCTCCTAAGAATGCCGCTTAAGTGGTGTAAACATCTGTCAACACAATCAATGCGCGGACTGTGGCGCGGTTGTTCATGGGCAAATGTGTTCTATTCGCATATAGAAGACCGGCCTGTATCGTTGTCCGCTATATCATAAAAAATATACACCTATTATTTTATACAAATTTATATAATAAGAAAGACAGGTCACAATTATAGTACCTATAGTTTATTATAACAGACGCCTAGGATTCTGTTTGCAATGCTCTCAAATAATGGAATTATTATTGGTTACGTAGGTACAAAAGTTTACGTGTTCTTGATCAAAGGCCAATCGATTTCTATTATAAATCAATTTCATATCGATTAGAGTAATTGCACTCCGTTTGCCAAAACATCACTTAAGATTACGAGTTCTCTTTGAGCATTGCAAATGTGAAACTGGGTCTGTTTAGCAATGATTAATATGCATTTTGGATGGTAACGTAATAACATACATGTAAATAATTACTATTTCTTTATTCCAACTTGGGCGCGCTCAGCGTTGTCACTGTCTATGAACGAAATGTTCGTAAAACGCAATGTTTTGGTGGCGGCGCCATCTTGGAACGTAATGGCGGTAAAGAGTAGGTAATAAAAGCGTATGTTAATTACGTTATTGTTAAAAATGTGTGTTTTTCACTCGTGGGAGAGCCATGCTGAAGCATATGCGGATGCACTAAATGGACCGGCTCGTCCGAAGTGATACCAAAGTCATCATCATTTCAGCCGTAAGACGTCCACTGCTGGACGTAGGCCATTATAAATCCAAATAAAACATACGCCTTGTTAGAAGCGTCTTAAATCAATGTTAAAACTTAATAAAGTGAGTCACACGCCAGGAAATACCTCTCGAAAGCCAAGATTTAGAATCGTAGACGCGACAAATGTTTCGCATGCTTTGACGGGACTAAAAGACAAAACAATTTAAATGCATTGCAACATATAAAACATATGGCGTCAGGCTATTTAGGACAGCTTTTAAAGCTTTCTTAAATATGTCATATTTTAAAACAAACCATATTAGCTTTAAGACATAGCTTTCAGACATTTTATTTAGGTTATGCTATTCATTTCATATAGGATTGTGAAGATGTGCCAGTTTTCTAAACAATTCTCAGTATTTCTTATTGGTTATGTAGCTACTTGTAATGGGATATAACTTAAACCTAATTAATTAGAGCATTGTGAAGAAAACAAGTTATTTTATTAATTATTTGTTTAGGGTTTAAGTCGGATGGCTAATGTCACGCGCGGGCTATAAGCCACCACGTCTGAATACTATTATACTATTGGTTCGAGAAGGGTGAACATCATTATAAGTATACATAGCATATAATATAATAATAAGAACCACCCTCTTGAAAAAAGATTTTTTTATTCTATAACAGACAACAGATCAGGTGGGTCGCCTATATGGTAGGAGAACACCGCCGCTCATGGACAATCACGCTATAGTTCGCGCATTGGTTGTGTTGCAGACTTTTTACGCCGGCAAATGTTAGGCGGCACTTTTAAGGGCCTCAGATATCCTCACTCACTCTGCAAAAATCCGTGCTATCACTTAGGACGATCCGGCCTAATTAGTGCGTCAGCATATGCTACAGCATGGCTTTCTCACGGGTGAAGATGTTGTTTATGACTTTTTTAATTCGAGACTGCTTTCTTTTCTTTTTGACATTATAAATATGAAATGTTTAAATTTGTAATTTTAATTGGCGGAAACCAAACACGACTAAAAAGGCGCTACGTTTTAACACGTATAAAAAAGAAATATGAAGGATAGTAATTGTCAACCATCCGAACTGCAGCCGTAGCGGCTCGGGCGGCCGTGACGCTCAGATTCATTAATTAATTATTATCGGCTAATTTTAAACTCTGGCTCTGGCTCTGGCTTCTTGGCTTGGATGAGACTAACATGCTTGTAATATTGTTAACAAGGAATTGCAATTTAATAATATAATGCATGATAACTAAAGAACAAATACTCGATAAATAGTTTGTAAAAAGTAACTGAATAAAATGCTAGATTATTATTATTAATATTTATTTTTATTTATGATATAGCGGACAACGGAGCAGGTGTGTATCCTTTATGATAAGAGAACACCTACGCCCATCACTAACCGCGCTCATGTCCGCGCATTCGGCATTTTTAAGGGCTTTTGATATCCTCACTCACTCGGCGAAACAAAGTAGAAGCACCGTTTCAAGTACAACTACCATTTCACACTGAGTATTCTGAACCGTGGTAACACTTCGGACGACGGCCTATTAGTGCATCCGCATATGTTTCATCTAGTCTATGAGCGGCTGTATTCTGAGACCCATATAAATAAATCCAATGAAAATAAATATTAATAATAATTTATTTTATTCATTTACTTTCTACAAGTACGAGTGCTAGTAGGCTGTATAAAATTCCATAAAAACGCTCATCTGTGAATGATTCGGTGCCCTTTAAAAGTCCAAGAGCTTTCTTCTAGCCGGAGCTTATAGATTTTGGCCTCGGCCGTGAAATTCCAAATGAAAGTGATTTGTAGTGCATCGTCGACGTGTGACGAGTCTTGTGAAAATATTAATTTCTATTCGCATGTCGTTTCGTAATGAACTGAAATGATTTGATTCGTAATCGGTATTTCTGTTTTTAGTGACATTACATTCCCACATTTTCTGTATTCTCTTCGACTTTAGCTGTATTCACAATATATAGGAACTTTAACTTCTTCCTTATAGTTTATTGTTATTTTTAAATAGATTTTTATCAAAAAAATTGGAAAAAATAATCTTTAGCAATCAAAAACATAGTATACAATTAATAATAACACAGACTCTCAAAGTCTTTAGTTCCTAAAATGGAAGACTCAATGGTCTTCATCATGAAATTAAGGCTGGATAGTATCACTGTTAGACAACCATTGCCAACATAATAAATTAATGAAATAACCAATCTGGAAAACTATTAATTCGTTGTTGAAATTCAACCACAATACAAAATTCCATTTCAAGACTTTATTTATGTATTTTTACCCGGCAAATCTATGAAATTGGTTTATAAAAACAGATATTATATTGACTCCAAAATTTGTAATTATTTTTATGTTATAACAGTTATATTTTAATTAAAATCAACTTCTGAGTATCTAAGACCTCAGTTTGTTTTTAAAAACCATAATTAATATTTTAATATTTATTAATATTATTTAAATTGATTTAATAAGCTAACTCAAAAGAAGTCACAATTTTAAACACAATCTAATGTATTATAGGTAAATATATTAATATTATAGGTAAAGTTTTATAGATAAAAATATATTTTTTAGCCATGCATTATGTCATTTCACATGACATGTATGTATGTATTCATTATGACATGTATTCATGACATGTATTCATTATGTATGTCATTTCACACATTGTTATTCTTGAAAAGCAAGTGAATCAAATAAAAAGCACATACCAAATGCTTCCTACGAAAACTGGCTCCCGTATCATCATCTCGGGAGATGATGGCTGCCGCGCTGTCAACATTCAAAATACCCCACGAATCCATTTAAGGCAACTGTCCAAAATCGGCTACGACACTTGGCACTCTTTTTTTCCAACTTCGGAGCCGTATTCTGCAAAAATTAAACGTCAACACATTTTGGCGCGAACTCACTAACTGCCTGGTGTGTACACTACGCGATACATGTTCGCTAGCACGCCCCGCCTCGGTTTTACATCGCAATCCAAAATTACTATTATAGCTTCCAATATACTTTATACTACTTATATTAGTTTATATACTAAATTATGTAATACGTATATTAATAAAATTTACAATAAGATATCAGAATACTATAGTATGTCTGAAAGTTTGAAAATATCATTAAAGTATCGCCAATAAAGAAAGCATATAAGTTCAAACATTATATAAAAGATAAGTATGCGTGGTTTAGTATTTCTCCAGCTCTGCATAAACAAATCCATTGTAAAAACCAAATTTAAAAGGTATATGCGGAGAGTTTCTTGTTACTTCTTCTCTACCAGTAAAACACCATTTTGCGAAGTGACTGTAATTATTTTCTAATTGACAATTTATAATATGGGAGGAAAGATCATTTTAAGTTGAGTATTCTGTGAGCCCGTGGTATTACTTCGGATGAGCCCGTCCCATTAATGCGTCAGCAAATGCTTCAGCAACTCTCACGAGTAAAGGGTACTTTGTTTCAATGCTGTTATTCTTAGCTTAAATTGCTGTTATTAATTGCTACTATATCTTGTGTGACTGATAGTATGTATGTATAGATACCTACATTGGCAGGCCAAAATAAGTTCGGCATTTCGCTTCATCTCGCCAGTAGTGTGCCAAGTATTCCTATTGCATTCGTGTCACGCCCTGATGCGGATAGACGGACGTGGATCAGCTTTCAAACATTGTACCAATCCGACTACCAAGCAATTATTATTGGATAAGGGTTATTCCAGGCATGAATTGCCTATGTATCAACAACAGTCCTGATCTATTCTGTTCGCCACAGTGCTTTTTTTATTTTTTTTATAGCGGACATCAGAGCAGACGGGTCTCCTTCATAGTAACACCGCCACCCATGGACAACCGTGCTAAACTCCGGGCATTGACTGTTTACGCCAATTTTGTTTCTGTCGGCGTTTTACGCCACGTAAGCGGCATTTTTAAGGGCCTTCGATGTCATCACTCACTCAGTGGAACACAGTAGAAGCATCGTTACAAATACAAAACGAAACCATGTCTTATACCTTACTTACTCAAGTTCTGCTATTTAAAGGAACTTAAGACACTTGAAGTCCTCAAGGTGCCGGATTTATCACCCCAAAATCGAGTGAAAAAATGACTCGTACGACGTCGACTCGACGACAACGTATTACACAAGGGCATTAGGAACAACCTATTTTAGTTGATAAATTCATATAACGTAGCCCTAACGTGCCCAGATTTAGCTAACAATGTCTTGTAAGCAATATTGTCTATTCGAATATTTAAAAAAATGATCTTTCTTCCAACAAAGCAACTCTGTACTGAGATATTTTAACTAACTAGTGTTTTTTATGGAAACAGTAGCAAACGAGCAATAAGCTCACTTTTAAAAAGCGGTCTACCGTCCATGGACACCCCTAGCCCTTGCAGGGTGGGTTTCCGGCTTTTAAGGGATAGGTAAGCTCTTTTTTGATGATCCCCAAGCCGTATTGGTATTATCTTTTACCTTTGCCTAAAAATTAGTTTGTTGCATCTAGAAGAAAAAGGAGACCCTAAAATTAGTATTTAGTTTTATTTATAGATAGGAAATCTGAATTGCATAAAGGACTTATAAACTCTGTTTTTAAAATAAATAAGTTATTATACAAGTAGCCACTTATGATGTTGAACAAGGACTGATATTTTAGCTGTCAACATGTGTAGTGGGCACATAGTTTTGTTAAAATTCTTGTCTAAATGTCTATTACAATTTTTTGCGCCTACGAGAATATTATGTTCACATCACCAAATAAGTGAGAATCAGAGATCGCGTTCAAGATTATTATTTAGAAAAGAATGCTTTACTATAATAAAATACTAATTAGTTCCTACTGGGTACTATTCTTTAGAATTTTTTTTTTTAAATTGGCTTGCAGTTGAAACTAGTTTTTTATTTTAATATAGTTAGATATTTTAAAATCAGAGGTTGTTTATATTGATAGAATTATTTCTTATTTTTATCAAATAATTCTAATATATCAATTATATTGTATAACTTTTTAGTTAATTTTGATTATTAAGAATATAATATAAGAATAAATAATATAAATTATACAGAATACATAGATATTGAAATAGTAAAAATCAATAAGAATAATAAAATGTAAACTTTATTATTAATTAATATAATATATTTAATTTTTATAACAGTCAATATTTAAATATTTTAATAACTAATTTAAATGTTAAAATAAAAATTATATTTTCGCAATGAAGATCTGTGGTTATTTTAACAGAAAGGAATGTCAACTTCAGAATATGATACTAGCGAAGTGTCAGAACTCAGACTCATATGTACTTCAGTGTCAAATTTCTAGTAAAATAATCACTATTGATGTTTATTATTTAATTTTTATTTTTGAAACGGGTCATACCGCTCACAAGCAGCTAGGTGGCGTTTTCAATCTAATGAATTTAGCATTGCTATAAATAATTGAATTTTTTATAAATATGTATTAGAATACTGCGTTTAAGCAATAATTTAAGATTGTAATCGGTAATCTGTGGTTTGATAATTTGATAAGGTCGTGAACGATCTCGGTCTCAGTGAAGATTATTTCGTCTTCGATATTATAACAAATTATGAGCCTGTAGAACTTTTGCAGTGATAAACTCTTTATTTATTAAAGACATTTTGTGGCAGTTGCAAGTAACATAAAAAAGGAGAATGGAATCCGGCGAAGCAGTTATGGCGGGAATTTTTCCAGAATATTTTTATAGCTTTGTTGAAGAATTAGACGAACATCCATGGCTGTTTGCAGCCCTAGCATCAATTTTGGTGGGACTCAGTGGCATCCTTCCCTTGTTGATCATTCCAATCAATGAAACTGCATCTTTTAAAGACGGAGGTAAATATTTTTTCTAATCTATTATTAATTTTCATACAACTCATAGTCATTACGATTGACGAGACTCCATACTTTATTAATAGGTATCAAGTGCGACACTGTAACAAAGAGTTTATTAATAATATGCCTGTGCTATGTCACTTAAATTTGAACCACCTTGAACCATAATATTTTGTTCTCATTGCTTTGACATATAGATTATGCATATGAAAATTTATAAAATAAATTGAATATTTTTCACCACCATTTCAATGGTGTAAATATTGTTAACCAAGTAAAATCCATGAATTATTTCTGTGAAGTTCAGTGACCATTCTAAACAAATATTTGTTGATCAATAATCACTTGACAAATTTGTTCAGTATCTGATAAAAAATAATTATTTACACAAAATACAACAGTAATAAAAAAATAACAGGAACTGATTTATGTTTTTTTATACAGTACATAAACAATGGTCATAAAACATTTTGTTTGTAAAATATGTGTCATTTTCTATTGGAAATCCTGAACTATTTAGATATGTTTGTCTGAAATATTTGTTATTAGTTGTAGTTAGAAACAATCTAACCATATTTGCTTAGTATGTTAATTATCAATAAAAAAATTAATTAATATATAAAAACATCTTCATAGCCACATACATTGCACAATTTAAACAAGATTACCAAATCAAATTCTCTAGATCATATGTGCTGCCTTAGCTTTTCAATTTAACTAAGTTGAGTTGACGTTCATATAGTTACTAGACCAAAGTAGGAGATGTCCTGATGACGAATAGTTTATAAAGACTCCACTTTATGGTATTTTCTTAAAAATATGGGAACTTATCTATGTTTACAAAATCATTTCCTCAATTAAAGGATATGCGATTAAAAACAAGTAGTTGTTTATCAAAAGATTTACTACTTTACCAGTGATAAACCCTTTGATAAACCATTTGTAAGCTCTTTATTAGATCATTAAACTTTATAGCTTGATTTATATTATATATCTAGACAAAATATAATTAATGAGATACAATTCAATAATCTTGTAAATTAAAATTGTGCTAATTTTGCCCTACCAAAAACCAAAGTATCCGTAATACATTTTTTTTATATGTATTTAAATAATATTTTATTACTGCTTAGTTTGTAACTATATATTGTAATTTTGTAGAATTCAAAATATCTACTTTTTTAATTTTCAACTATTTAGGGTAGGTATCATAGAACATTTTTAACCAATCTTCAGAAAAGACAGAAGAGGAGGTTACCTCTTTGATGCGTTTTTTAAAATGTGCAACTTGTAACATTTGATGCCAGAACCTTCACCGGAATGCGTTATAAATATCAGTACATTACGTCACTGAGTCATGAGTCGCGTTTTTCAGTATTTGGTAGATAAATTTCGCGAGAGATATTTTGAAATGACCTTTATCACTCACAAAGACCAAATGAGGCAATGACAGATTTCACTTGAGTGACAATATCTGGTTGATAAACGCTTGCGACATCATATTTAGATAAATCTTTTTGGAAATAAAATTGATTCAACCTCAAGACTGACTTATAAACTAAGAGAATACCTTTTGCTATATCAAAAAATTGATTTGCTAATGGCGATGGAGAAATTCTATGAGAAATTCGATGGAGAAAACTAATTCGAAGTTTTTCTAAATGCTACTCGTTGTTGGCCAGAATGGCCTTTACGGCGTAACACGGGAGGCTCATCGGCTCGCCAAGAATTAAGTTGAATTTTTGCCACGACTAGCGCAAGGGCGTCTTCTTACCTTGGCTTGGGCCTCTTCCAAGCGTTACACTTTCATCTACTTAAGTATTTCATACAACTTACCCTCAAATACAAACACTTCAATTGATCTTTATTGATTTATTAATAACATTTTATTTGAAGGTTAATTAATAATTATTATATAATCTAGATTCTAAAGAATAAAAAAAGTAACAATGGTATATGGATCTGATACTTTTTTTAGGCTTAGATTTGTTGATTTATTTGATACAATTCTTTTTTTATGGCGGACAACGAAGCGGGTAATCTTGATCCAATCTGTGCTGTGGTTGTGTTGCTGGCTTTTACGCCCTTTAATCGGTATACCTTATTTAACAGATTTGAAAAATAATGTAATCATTTTCTTGGCTGAGCTTTATGATTGAGTATGTAGCGAGGTGTTAAATTGTTTTTCTGATAGATTGGGTTTATATAGGATTGTAAATGTCGTAGGCGGCGTCGAGAGATAGTATACTGTACTAGTAGCTCATCCCGGTCTCGCACGGATTTTTAAACATCAGAAATAATAATTTCAACATACACATTTTTGCTAGGTTATTTTTATGGTAATATTTACACCTTGGATTACATTATTGGCGTTTCGTAAGGATTCTTATTTGTTTTCAAATATCATATAATAATTTTATGTTCTGCAAAGTTGCAGTACGTAGTTTTTATATAATCAAGAATTTTCGCAGCGCACGCGATGTATTTTTTCATGTTATTTTTTTACAATTTGGATTACATTTTTGGATTTTTAGTAAGGATCTCTAATTTTTTTGAAAATATAATAAAGTCTATATATATATATAGCCTTCCTCGATAAATGAACTATCGAATATTGAAATATTTTTCCAAATCGGACCGGCAGTATCTGAGATTAGCGCATTTAAAAAACAAAATCAATCTTTATAATATTTATATTTGAAGTCATGACCCCGAGGAGTGAGACGAAATAAAACTAATAGGATTAGGATGGACTGCTACGTATAGATAACCAATACGTGATATTTCACATTCTATTATTTCGATAGTAAATAATAATTACTTAGGTACTCGGACAGATACTACTGATAAAACGCAAATTACTTTTCTAGATGAATTTGGTAAATGTTTTTTAATAAAATTGTGAGCCTGATTCGTAGCGGGTTTTAAGAAAAAAAGAGATGTCTATCATTACTTATACATATATGTCGTAGAATGGGATAGGCTGATGTGCACTTTGGTTGCGTTGCCGGGTCTTTACGCTGCTTAAGCAGTAACCTGGACGGCTAATTCACCCTTATTCAATCAGCAAAACAAAATATAAGTACTATTTTACGCTGATATCGTATGAGCCCGTGGTATCACTCCGGACGAGCCCGACCAATCAGTGAGTTAGCATACGCTTTACCTTGGCTCTCCAATGGAAAAGACAGTTTTATTTAAGACACTCGCCCAGCCACTGAGATGCCCTTCCACAGACTGAATACAATCAAACAAGTTGTATTCTTTTTTATTTTAATCCAAAGGCAAACTAGCAGAAGGATCACCTACGATAAGCGGTCCGTTGCGCATAGACACTCCCAGATCCTGTTGAGTCGCGGGTGCGTTGCCGGTATTTTAGAAATATGTACGCTGTCTTTTTGTAAGTCCCAAACTCGTATTTCAATCAATCTAATATATAAAAGAAATGCAAAATTGATTGCGTTTTAAAGCTGGCACGATCTAGTTAGAGCTTAGGTTTCCAACATCGCTAAAAAAATATAGTATTCCTGTGTCTCTATATTAAATACATAATGTAATAAATTCTATATGAAATATATATTGAAAACATAATGACACACGATCCTGTTATAGTTAGGAATTAATTGTGATGCAATATTGTTATTTTTATGTGAGAAGATATAAATTGATATCACATATATTAATATGTCGGGTAATTACCCAATCAATGACTGTGTTACCTAAAGTAGTGTGTTAAAAGCGTAATATATTTAAAACTATAGTAAATTTATTTCATATTGCGAACAAAACATTTAATCGTGATTTGGACGTTTTCGACCTGTTGTTCGATGTTCTACTGTACAAATTAGTTATTTACTTTACAAAACTTACACGTATTTGTTCAAGTTTACTCTCTGAACGTCCATAGTGTAACAATGATGATATAATTCCTAATAACGCACGAAACCAGTTTCAATCAATGTCTTTTTAACATGCCAACCATTTTGTGTTATATGAGTTATGCCTTTTTAAACTCTGGCGTTTACAGTATCGTTTTGTTATTACCAAGTACTGCTTTTGTTTATTTTTTTTTAATTAAAAAAAAGGTTTTTTTGGTGTGTGGAAGCATCTAAAGTATGTGGTTTCGTAGCGAGTTATATAGTTTTTTTTTTAAATTCTGGGCGTGTACGTAATGTTTGTAACTATCTATCAGACACGCCACCTATCGCGTCCGATGTACGTGACTATTTTTATATTTTGGTCGATTTACACAATATCATTATAAATCATAGCCTGTGTGTTAATTTTTTTTCTATAGCGGAAAACGGGGCAGCTGGGTCTCCAGTATGATAAGAGAACACCGCCCATGAACAACCGCACCACAGACCGCGTATGGTTGTGTTACCGGCTTTTTACGCCGCTTTAGCTTCACTTTTAAGGGCCTTCGATTTCCTCACTGTCTCTGCGAAACACAGTACCGTTTCACGCTGAGTATTCTGTGAGCCCGTGGTATCACTGCAGACAAGCCGGCCCAATAAGTACGTCAGCATATGCTTCAGCATGGATCTACCACGTGTGTTATTCTAATATAGTAGCTATATTATTGCAAAGTTTCATTGAAGTATAGTTTTTGCGTGAAAGAGTAACAAACATCCATCCATACTTACAACTTTGGCGTTTATAATATTTGTAGGATGTTCATATATTTAGTCTTGTGCGACTCAGGACTTGGATTTTGACTTGGTAGTCAATCTTGCCTGCTCAGCATTAGACTCAGACGTCTGACCAACTATGTAGTTTATTATATGTTACTTGAAATATGGATACTGTCTGATAGAACCGTTTATTTTTAAGTTATCTCTACGTGACTGATAGACGATAGTGAACTGTTTTGTCTCACGCGGCCAGATGGTGTTGCCGGTTGACCGATATTATTCCTGTGTTGGATGTCCATTGTTCTTGAAAGTGGCGTCTGTTTCTGGATAAAATCATCAAATAATATAAATATCCAATCGTTTGGATGCTTCGCATGGGGTGAGCTGTTTGGATTAATAGCTGCAGCTGAGTTTCACCTTCGTACATGTAGGCGGAATACTTATTACCTCTATGTTTGTCGTTTCACAACTGAGCGTTTTTAAGGCATCTCGTGCCGTGCACTACCACTCTGTGGAGTCAGCTGCCAGCAGAGGTGTATTTCCAAACCAATTTGCCTTGGGAAACTTCATTTGCATAAAAGGCCAGCAAAGCATTCATAGCCAATCAGGGGGCGGGAGGTGCGTCGAACAGAAACAAGAAAATATTAATTTGTCATTCAGACGTCTCGATTATACAAACAGTAACCGCTGAAATATATTCATACTTGAGAAAGGCTGGCTGCGTACCCATGGCACATCAGAGCCTGGGTGTGTCCATGGGCGGAGGACCTCTTATCTAGGATAAGTGGCCCTCCGCCCATTGCCTCCATAAAAATAGCGCTGCACCTCTTGTTAAGATAAAGAGGCCATTGTAGTAGGTACCTACATTTTTTTAAAAAAAGAAAGCTTACTATAAGAATAAAATAAATACTTATTGTATTATACTCTTTATTCAAGTAAATAGAGTTTCTTACTTCCATTTGAAAGTAAATAGAGTCTCTTACAACCTTCAAACCTTTTTTTTTGTTGCTAAGAAAAGGTTTCTAACAAAGAAAATTATCTTCAATGTTATATGTGTACGGACTACGGACGTGAGCGTTGTAATCAATCAACAAAATCAATAGATATTATCGAAATCACTTCGAGTCAATAAATTTGTATTAACTCCAACGATGACATATTACTGATAAGACGCGTAATCTATATAATCTGTTGAGTAAACATGCACTGGTTGGGATAGAAAGGAATGTCATATAAAAGTTAGATTGTATGTTTTTCGTGCAAATAAGAAACTGATATTATTATAAATACTATTGCCCAAATGCGAGATAAAGACTAAGATCGCCTAATTTTAGCAAGACCACGACTGACCGTGTAAGACTTGAGCAAGATCAAGACTCTTGCCTCTTGCAGCTATTTTTTTTTTGGCAGTGATTTTTGGAATTTCTCATTAAATCTTTAGACATATTTTATAAATCTGGTTGGTTAACTATGGCTATGCTTATTAAACCTTAGAACATTTCTATTCTGATGGGGTTTTCTAAGATGTGAAGTAAACTTTAATAAATATCATTAGTCTAATAGGTAATTTCAAGACCAAGACTAATACTGGGAGCGCAATAGCAAGACGAAGACCAATACCAGGTGTACTGGCGCAACGCCACGGCTAAGCTAAGTCTTGCATTTGGGCAACACTAATTATAAACAGATAGTTATGTCGGTGTAGGTGGAAATCTGTGGATCTACAAAAGTTATCTTGATAATTCTTTTTCCAATAGAAAGCTGCGCTATTCATGAGTAACATACTCATAGGCTATTTTTAAACCCGAAAATAAACAATATTTTCCGTGGTACACGGATTTTCAATGCGTCGAAGGCCGCGGGTGCTTTGCCGGCCTTATCTTAGTCTGGATTTGTTTAAGCGGTCATTGTTTGTATGATCGCATCGTCTGTGCTTATCAAAGTTAAAATGTTCTTGTTTCACGGGATTCTAACAAAGGACTAACTGTCATCAAGTTTATGCGAATAAACAATCATTCCTAAACTTTTAAACGACAGAAATGTTCTGTTTTTCTCTAAGTAGCATGTATTAGTTATTGCAGAAACGAAAAGAGTAAGAATAGATCTGATTTTAGCTTAGTTTATAAATAAATGAGATAGCCATTGATATCCAACTAATCACAGGCTAGGTATTTTTATATAGCTATATTATTATAGCTATTTATTATAGCTATTTTTCAAAATTGTTTATTATAACATGGACACAGCAGACGTCTTCCGGTACGCAAGCCACTGGCTCCAATTATGAAATCTCATCGGCTTTTTACACCGCTTAAGCGGCACTTTTAAGGGCCTCCCATATCCTCACTCAATCTGCGAAACACAGTACAAGTACCGCTTCACGCTTAGTATTCTGTGAGCCCGTGATATCACTTCGGACGAATTAGTGCGTCAGCATATGCTTCAGCGTGGCTCTTCCACGGGTGTATTGTTATATCAATGACGCTACAATTGCTATTATTATAGTCGAAAATAATATATAATTTAATCCAGGATGTCTGCCACTTCCATACTAACTTTTACGCAAATCTATTCAGCCTTTCTTGTGTTATATATGGTGTGACCCAATTTTGTTTTATACGCATCGATATAGTTGGATGTCTTAATTTTCCAGCCGGCGCTGCAACACTAAGGATCCTGTTGAGTTTTGCGGTCGGTGGTCTGCTGGGGGATGTCTTCCTCCACCTACTGCCTGAAGCGTGGCAACACGACCTCGCCAGTACGAAAAGTATGTACCGCCGATGTTAATAATTCGTTACATTCTTATATTAACAGTCGCTGAATCCTAGAGAAGGACGTATAGAGTTATTTATAATGAATCATAGATTCCTTATACCTTATTTACCCGTTTGGAGCTCCTAGCAGAATCTTTCAAGCTCCCTTGATACAAAAACGTCAGCTTCTACGACACGCTCTTGCAAGGTCATCCAAGCCCTGCCAGATGCCTGGAATTTATACGCTGGTGGTGGCTTCTCGGGACTTTGCAGGCATGTAAATGTACCAGTGTTAGCGACACACTATATTTTAAGATTTCGACTCTTTAAATTAAATGGCTTGTGCTAGTTTATAAACATTGGTTGATCTCTTCTAGAGCTCATGTTAGAATTGCTGGAACTCATTTAAGTAACCTTTGTAAAACTTCAATATTGCATTATTAGGAACAATAATTTCAATGTTCTAAGCCTCTTTATCTAGCTTACATTTGGTTTTGCATTAACGAGACAGAATACTTTTTAAAAAGATCTAATATTAGAAAATATATAATTAGAAAAATAATTGATTTTTGATATTTGAATTATTAATAATTAATATGGCAATAGAAAACAATAGCCGATGATGACGACAAATCAAATATTTACGTAATATGTAAAAACATCCTACAATCGATTTGAATACAAACAATTCAATGCCATCGCTCACAAGTCTTGCATTTTTATGCGGAAACCGTTGGATTCCGGAATTCTTTAAGAACATTAAATAGGCTTTATTTCATTCTTTTGTGTATCAAATTGTTTAGAATTTAGAACTACTACTGACTACACTTTTAAAATGATTCGGAAGATCCTATATTGATTTCCCCGCATTGTGTTTCGTGTTTTCAATAGTGTAGCGGACAATGGAGCCGGTCTCCTATGTGTTTAGAGAATATCACCGCCCATGGACAACCACGCCATATTCCGCGAATATTGGTTGTGTTTCCGGCTTTTTACCCCGCTTAAGCAGCATTTTAAGGACCTGCGATATCCTCACTCATTCACCGAAACACAGTAGAAGTACCGTTTCAAGTACAACTACCATTTCACGCTGAGTATTCTGTGAGCCTATTCCATCACTTCGGACAAGCCTGCCCAATTAGTGGGTTGGCATATGCTTCAGCATGGCTCTCTCATGCGTGTACTTTGTTGTCGGCTAAAACCTTTATGTTAATCCAGAATGTTATCTGATTTTAACATGAAAATCTGATCAGCCCTTCATGAGCTTAAAGCCATGTAACTAACCCATCTTTGTTATTACTTTCTGCAGTTACTTTATATTTTTTGTATGATTATTAAATAGGTATATTCACAGAATACTCAACGTGAAACGATACTTGTACTATTTCGCTGAGTGAGTGAGGATATCGGAGGACCTTAATCTCGCTTAAGTGGTTTAAAAAACCGTCAACACAATCAATGCGCGGACTGTGGCGCGGTGGTCCATGGGCTGCAGTGTTCTCTTACCGTATAGGAGACCCACCTGCTCCGTTGTCCGCTGTACTATAAAATATCTAGAAAAAGATATGTGAATAAGGCCACAACACTCTGAACATTGAGTTAATTTATGCCTTAAAAAGTATTAGAAATAAATACATTAATGAATACTAATATGGTAAGCATTACTAATAATATTGTAAATGCGATGGTTGAAGTTTTGTGTTACAAGCTTACGTATCAATCTGAACTCTATCGCGCTTGAGATACAGTCCACAATGTCTACAGTGTACAGATGATTCATTGAGGTGTTGTGTTTCAAGCGAATGCATTTAAAAGTTAATACCGTATCGGCTCCTTATCGCGACACAATTAAACTGAAGACAAGTGAATAAATGAGACTTTATATTCGTCAAGTCATGATCTCTTACGGTCTTCCGTAAGAGATCATGACTTGACGATGATCATGGTAAGGCCTCTATGAACGTCAAACTTAATCTGTAACACTTATTTTTCATGGGCAGTTAAAATTTAATATTACAACTACGTATATTTAATAAGAAAAAGATTTATTTATTTAAATACTCAGCGTGAAACGATACTTGTACTGTGTTTCGCAGAGTGAGTGAGGGTATCGGAGGCCCTTTAAATGCCGCTAAAGTGGTATAAAAAGCCGGCAACACAACCAATGCGTGGACTGTGGTGCGGTGGTTCATGGACAGCGGTGTTCTCTTACCATATTGGAGACCCACCTGCTCCGTTGTCCGCTATACTATAAAAAAAATCTTGGTGTCATTATGACAGCGATTAGTGACAGCGGTAGCTCATTCGCTTTCTCTTTTCCACCCGTTTGAAAACTATTAATTTTTTTCGCTCATACGCTTCCTTTATCTACTTGAGTAGCAGAAGCCAGCAATCGTGCATTTTATCTTAGAAAATAAAAAGAACACAGCAATAAACTAATTGAATATGCATAAATTATCCTTTGTTTGTATGAGGTATAGTTCATTATCATTTCGGTCGATGAACTAGGAAAGAGTTTTTCACACACATCTTCCTTAAGATAAAACGGTTTTTATTATTAATTGGTTATAAACGTCTGTATTTATGATCGAAGGTTTGAATATGTATGAAGGATTAGGAGCGAAAAACTCAAAATACTCTAAAATTTGTTAAGTCGTAGATTTTATAGTCTTCTTAGATTTTATAGTCTTATATAGACATAAATTTGCAGATGGCGAACATGTCTCAATGAAATGCGGGCTCTGGTGTCTCATGGGAATGCTGGTGTTCATAATAGTGGAGAAGCTGTTCGCGGCTGGCGAGGAAGGTGAAGAAGAGAAGGAGAACGGCTCCATTCAGAACATAGAGATAGAAGAAATTGAGAAATTACTTCAGGCGGAGAGGAAACAGAGGGGTGTGGCTGGGGTCTGTGGAGGAAATGGGGCCGTTACAGCCAAAGAGCTGTATGAAACCTGTGTTTTTAATAACAACACTAAAGGCGAGTCTATCACAGCTGCACTAATACACAGTATCTTACAGAGCTTTAATTATTTCTAATTTATACTAATTTAGTGGTTTTCTAAGGAACATGTTGTTTGCTTTCTTTTTCTTTAATTTCAAACAATCTGCCTGAGTTAGGTATTTTAATATGGTAAGAGTGATTTATTGTTCTACGACTATCTTTGTTATCGTTGTTTTATATTTTTCTGGTGTTTATGCACAGGTTCTTCATGCTCCTCTATAGAATGTTTTTACCAGAAGTAAAATAAAATAAATAAATAAAATCTAAAAAATCAAGTAAACTGATAAATATTAACACATTTTCAAAAATATGTAACTATCCCACTAAGTTTACATTTTTTGTATCAAAATGATATTTTCTAAGATTTGTACAATATGTACTTATAATTATATTATTATTATTACTTGACATTATGCCTTAAGTGGTGTAAAATAACGACAGCACAAGAAAAGCTCGCAACGTGGAGCGGTAGTATGTGGGCAGTGATTTCTTACTATAGAAGAGCCTGCTCGGTTGCGTTTGATGTAATAATCTGCTATAACAAGAACACAAAAGGTAATGTTGGTTTGGTGGCATCATTTAAATGTTTTGTCTGTCTCCAGGAGGTGCTTGTTGTAGCAGCATCAACGGCACCAATGGTGTGGTGAAGTGCAAAGGCAACCGCTGGATGGGGCGATGTCTGCTGCGGGAGGCGCGAGAGAAAGCGCTGCAGGCCACTAAGGAGAAGAGCGAGAAGAAAGATGTCAGTACTCTTACAGTCTCCTATTTCATATTATTAATTATTGACAAAAAAATCAACATTAATATTACCTACATGGTTGTAGTGTAATTACCTTTTTAATGCAATTTAAAATTGTTTTTTTTTATAGTATAGCAGACAATGGAGCAGGTGGTCCTGCTATATGGTTAGAGAACACCGCCGCCCATGAATAACTGCGGCAAAGACCGCGCATTGCTTGTGTTGACGGCTTTTTACGCCGCTTAAGCGGCACTTTTAAGGTCCTCCAATATCCTCACTCACTCTGCGAAACACATTACAAATACCATTTCACATTAAGTATTCTGTGATTTCATTTAAAAAACACATCGCTTCTAAAATTTCTTAAATTTCTTAAACAATTATTCTATCTTGAATTATTTAGATAAACTTCTATGTACTCATAACATTTTAATCGACTATTTCTTCTACAAGGGCTAGGGGTGTCCATGGACGGAGGACCACTTACTGTAGATGAGGCCCCAGCTCATTTGGCAATATTTTAACAAAAACAAATTAAATAAAAATAAGTGGGTATATTCTTCAAGTTTGTGGTATAAACAGACATAATGAGAATGTTTGTTTCCAGGTTGCAGGTTACCTGAACCTAATGGCAAACTCCATAGACAACTTCACGCACGGTCTTGCCGTAGGCGGCTCCTTCCTGGTGGGATTCAGAGTCGGTTTACTTACCACATTCGCTATACTAGGTCAGGCTTCCCAACTTCCATATTTCGTCATTTAATTTCTATAGACATGTTCATAGAGAAAATTCACTTGAGAATTTAAAATGATGTAATATTCTTCTAATGAGTTCAGCGCCAGAAACCTGGTCACTGCCCCATGTCATAGATAAAAAGCAACAAAGTCTTAGTTAAAAACATTGTGTTGCTAATTTGAACCAAGGACCTCTAGAAATTCAAAGACTGTGTTAATAGACCCCTCAATGAAATAAACAGCAAAAAAAATGTAAGTTATTATTAGCATTTATGTATGGTCCAGAGATGACACCGCTGACCCCCAATACGTACGCTCGCGAACCCCTGAGAATCCGCGAAAGTTTGGAAAACAAAGCTTTAGTTGTTTACCTGAGAGTATTATTAAAATCTCAAAGTCACTCAGCGAGCTATTGAGAGAGCAATGCTCGGAGTCTCGCTGCGAGATATAATCAGAAATGAGGTTATCCGCAGCCGAACCAAAGTGATTGACGTTGCCCGCCGTATTAGTAAGTCGAAGTGGCAATGGG
>DWCF01000469.1:0-46121 GCA_018230265.1 Delias oraia
TCTTGATAGTCTCTCCCAGTCTTGGTTTAGGTCTTGCAGCAAGAGTTTTGCAAGTCTTGTAATTTTCTATTAGACTAATGCTATTTATTAAAGTTTACTTCAGATCTTAGAATAACCTATCAGTATAGGAACATATTGAGCTCGAATAAGCATAGCTATAGTAAATACCAACCAGATTTATAAAAGTCTAAAGATTTAATGAGAAATTCCAAAAATCACTGCCAAAAAAAACCAGCTGCAAGAAGCAAGACTCTTGCATTCTTAGTCTTGTTCTTGCTCAAGTCTAACACGGTCAGTTTTGGTCTTGCTAAAATTAGGCGGACTTAGTCTTGCACAAATGCCAAGACAAGACTGAATTTGGGTAACACTACTCACACTACTCATAAACAGTATTTATACTGTGCTTTTCAGTTCGCTGTGAGCGAGTGAGGATATCGTTCTTGAAATTTAACCGCTTAAGCGGCGTAAAGATATAGCTACACAGCAAGAGCGGATTGTCACACGGTTGTCCATGGGCGACGGTTATCTGCAAATGAACAGAAGGCTCAACAAGGATAAGCGGTGAACCCCCACAGCCTCTGCTGGCCCGTGGCTGTGTTGACGGCTGTTTAGAAAAAGGACGATCTTTTTTAAACTTCTCCAAGTTGTTATGCTTTTGAAGCTTACAGGTAGCTTATACCAAATGGTGCACAGCACAAAAAGTCTTAAAAACGATGAAATTCAGCAATTTTTCACCAACCAGTTTAATGGACCGTTATATATCATCCAACTGATTGGTTACTTATAAAACACTTAAACCACAAATGATTTACTCTTGACTTAGCTAAAAAGTCAATAATTGTCCGACAGATATGTCATCATAAAGACAACTTGAATATTCATACAGGCTTTCTCAAAAAGTAACGTAACATCTTTATAGAACTTATGAATATTTATCAACGGATTAATGGATACCATTAGAACGGCAATGACATATATGATTCAGAAGCAACCATTAGGCAGAGAGTTACAAATGGACGATAGATATAACAAAATTACATTGAAATAGATAGAGAGGCAGCAAATGTAGGGAATACATTTGTGTATTTGCGAAGATAATGTTCTTATTCATTTATCTATAAAGCTTATCAGACAGGAATGGCGCTAGCGTCCAACCATTCGTTCTATACTTGCATTGAGAAATTGTTTTAATGCTTTGATAATTTATCAATTGCCACGAGGCGCACAATAACGCGAAAGGTGTCATAACATATTTATGCGACATTTTAGAATTTTATACATACTTTTTTTATTCTATAACTGGCAACGGAGCAAGTGGGTCTACTATAGGGTAAGAGAACACCGATGCCCATCCAAAATCCGCGCCACAGTCCGCGCTAATATAAAAAAATCTAATCTGTAATTTGTATTTACTACTTTAAAATATCTCTTGGCAACACGTTTTAAAGAGGACTAGATAAAAAAGCCAAAACGTTTTCATACAATTGAATTAGATTGATTTAATAGTATGTACCGCAACCTCATTTGACGTTACTTGGTTAAGTAATCTGCTTGTAATTTTCTGGCTATTTCATTGAATGTACGGAATAAATTCTAGTTTAATTAAGTGTTTAAATCTACGGATATGTCCGAGACACGTTTTGCAACTTATAGAGATACTTCTTAAGATAAATTCATTGAAATTTGCAATTCCTTTAAAACGGTTCTTTTATGCACAGTATATTTAGTTAGAAATAAGAATTTATTCTTAATTGATTGGTAAGTATATTGATCACATCAATTGGGTATACGTTTTTTATGATGGGTACCTATATGGTTAGAGTACATCGATTCCTATGTCCGACCGCGCCACGATCCCCGCTATGGTTAGGTTGACGGCTCTTACGTCGATTGAACGGCATTTTTAAGGGTCTCCGATAATCTCTCTCAGTCAGCGAAATACAGTATCGTTGTATCGTTTCATGCTGAGTACTGACATTTGGCAATTTTGATAAATCACGACAACTTTAAAAATATATCATATCATATCATAATATATATATATATATATATATCATTGTTTTTATTACCGTTGAACCATATAACTAGTTTTTCCTGTCCTATTTTTTTTTCAAGGGCTATTAACTGCCGGCCTTGCATACAGCCATCACGGCTTCACACGGTCTTTTGGGGCGAGCCACAGGCTTGTCGTGCATCCGATGAGATGTGTACAACAGATATGGAGCAAGAAAGACCATGTTCTATAAGATCCTTAACGATAATCCAGTAATTTTATTAAAGATTAATCACCTCATCTATTATTATTACTTTTTTAGTATAGCGGACAATGGAGTAGGTGGGTCTCCTATATGGCAAGAGAACAGCGCCGCCCTTCGGTTGTGTTACCCGCTTTTTACGCCATATATCATTTCAATTTATCATAAATCAAATTGATCAAAGTTTAGCTATAAGATGTGTACAGTATAATCCCGTGAGGTTATTTTCAATTCACAGCTATTCAATCCATGACCACAACAATTTGACAAGTATGTTGGTACCGGGCCTGGCTTGGCCTTCCCATGACCTCTGCAGATTGGACCAACGTACTCCTCAATAATATTATTGACCCATACATGGGTTCAATGTTTGGATAACCTCGCTTGAGCCACTTAGAATATACAAAAGAACTGAAGTGCTTTGAGAATTTTATTGTCAGTAAAGGTGTCAAAATTATAGCAAAAAAGCATGTTATAATTTTTTATGGTATAGCGGACAACGGAGCAGGTGGGTCTCCTATATCAGACTGCACCTCGGTTGTCCATGGTGATTCTTACTATCATCGGCGCCGTTCTCTGCTATATAATAAAAATATGCAATAATTTTTTAGCAGTTTGATAGTGCCGTCTTGGAAACTTCAGCGTGATAGATTGGCATTTAAATTCATGTCAAACTGTGAGATTAAACTTTGACAGATTTCGTTACGATTTATTGACAGTTATATAACTGTCTGCATGCGGGCAATCGCTGGACCTAGATCGCTCAAGATCGTAATAGGTGGGTGTCTTTGGTCGAGGCCTATGCCCAGCAGTGGACTTGATAGGCTGATGATGATGATGATATGATTATATGACTGTCCAAACAGCCTTCTAACTGAGTTTTCTCCGGGCAACGAAGAGAACGGCTCTTCTTTATGGTAACTTGGTAGGAGATCACCGCTATGGATAATCGCGCCATAATTCGTGCACCGATTGTTTATTGTGTTTTGTCTCGTTTATGCAACAACAAATGCACGACCGCAAGAGAGTGATGGATAATTATATATAATTTCAAATAATGCATAGTTTATTACTATTTCATAAGAGTAGTAAATTTAATTATTATAAAAATGATTATTTCATGTTTATGGAAATTATCTGGTTTCTGAACAATAGTGTAACTAGCGTCTGAAATTAATTATTAATCGCATGATCTAAATTCCCATACAATTTTATACAATACAATATCTATACATATACATATAATTTTTTTCATTTAAAACATTGTTTTTATAACCTAAACGCGACACAGTTTTTCGCGCGTGGCTGTAATCTAGCATAAAGGAAACCCGCCATTGCCCGGTATACAATTAAAAGTCGTACCTAACCAAAATATATTTCACTGGTATTCAAACTCAAAACCAAAATCGTAACAGAAATGCGTATCAACACAAAATTAATAAGATCCGTAATATTTGATTAGTTCGATTTGTTATGCAACTTATAGTCGCCACTTACATTATAATTACATAATAGAATTGTCTCGCATTCGCATTGAAGCAATGCATACAGAACCAGGAAGGCGTCAGACTTTAAGATCTTTACTTGACACGGATGTAAAGAAATTTGTAATCATGATTTGTGGTATACTATACCGGATGCAGAAGGTCACCAATAAAAATGGCGATACGCGCATTTCTTGAGGGTCCCAAGGTACGTATTGGTAATTGAAAATTACTACGACAATTTTAAGTTTCAGCCGTGGCAGAGCCATGCTGAATCAGCATATGTGCTGATGCATTAATTGTACCGGCTGAAGTGATACCACGGTCTCACAGAATACTTAGCGTAAAACATTAGTTGTACTTGAAACGGTACCTCTACTGTGTTTCGCTGAGTGAGTGAGGATATCGAAGGCCCTTAAAAATAGTGGTTAAGCGGCGCAAAAAGCCGGCAACACAACCAATGCCGGCAACATAACAAAGGAGACCCATCTGCTCCGTTTTCCGCTACAACATAAGAAAATAAAATAAAAATAAAACATTGTAAGAACATAAAACATGATTGAAAAGATTTGATCCTCATAAATTCCTGTTGTTGACGATTCAAAGTAGATTATAATAAATTGAAAAAAGATTTTTGACTTTGACTTTACTGAATGGATTCCAATGAAACATTGCAATAATAAAGCTCGGACATCAGAATAACAGATAGGCTATAATTTATAATTATATTGTGTAAATTGGCCGAAATATATTTAAAAATGTCTCTTAAGTGGGACACGGTAGGTGGCAAACCGGGCGACGTCTGCCGAGTCCACTAGTTAATCATAATATATCGGTTGCATTTATCAAAATATCTTCATAAAGGCATAATATATCCTATGTGTACCAACCATTACAGGTTTATATTTTTTATAGTACAGCAGACAACGGAGCTGTTGGGTCTCTTATATGGTAAAGGAACATCGCCCATTCCCAAACTCGCCACAGTCCGCGCTTTGGTTGTGCTGCCGGCTTTTTACGCCGCCTAAACTGCACAATTTCAAGGCTCCCTACTAAGTTGCCCGCTAAACCATTAATATGTAAATACTATTAATACCGATATTATTATAACCCTGATTAATACGATGGGTCTGATGGAGAAGTTCAAAGTCACTTAGCGAGCTATGGAGAGGGCATTGCTCGGAGTCTCGCTGCGAGATAAAATCAGAAAAGAAGTTACCACAGCCGAACCAAAGTAACCGACATTTCCCGCCGTGTTAGTAAGTTGAAGTGACAATGGGCTTTGCATCGCTGGACGAACCGACAGCCGATGGGGAAGAAAAGTTCTCGAGTGGCGTACTGGAAAACGCAGAGTGTGACGTCCCGCCACGCGATGGAAAGACGATCTCATGAAGGTCGCGTCGCGGGCAACCGCTGGACCCAGACCGCTCAAAATCGTAATAGGCGGGCGTCTTTGGGGGAGGTCTATGTCCAGCAGTGGACTGGACAGGCTGATGATGACGACTATTAATACCTCATCTTACATAACAGAGCATTGAGGCACCTAACCAAAAAGTACCTTTTTACAGAGCAACGGAATGTGTAATTCGCGCATCTAGCTACTTTATAAACCTAAGACAATAGGCATTGTAATATTTTTTGCGTGTGTGCCAGCGTTTGACGTAATTTACAAATGTGTAAAGGTCATGAAAATACCTGTTTTGCATAATTATTGCATCTACCGTTATGACTGCTTGTTTACATTATAAACTATCTAATGTGTATAAAAGATGGGTTTTTTGTGGTATAGTGAAACCGCTTGAAACTCCGGAATCAAGAAAACTTTGTCGTTTTGAAGTTATTGCGATGGGATTCGACTCTTTATCTATTGATGGCTTTA
This sequence comes from Delias oraia, assembly GCA_018230265.1. NCBI lineage: Eukaryota > Metazoa > Arthropoda > Insecta > Lepidoptera > Pieridae > Delias > Delias oraia. Next base: position 5,619 of record DWCF01000469.1, read on the forward strand.
CTGGAAAGGTAAACTGCCAAGGTCAATATCAAAGACCTGCGATATCGTCACCTGCCTATTATAATTACCTCTGGATGTTAGTATGAAATTTTTTCAATAAAACCTAACCTTCCAAATATATGACAGATGAACATGAATTCTGATACATTTAAAGTTTTATTTATAACTTTACAATCATTTGCTTGGATATAAACCAGAAACCAATACACATCTCGCAATTCAAGACGGGACGACAATACACTAACAAAATTGCAATTTAATTAAACGTACAGCAATATAAATTCGTATTGAATAAAGCCTTTAACAAGTTTCTCATTATTGTGCCGAATGTAATCAGTAAGGCCATTAAGGAATTAATTAAATTATAAAAAATTACTAGTACAGAATAGTGTATGATCTATTATTATTTATTTCACCATTTATAGCTGACGCTGAGAAATAGAACGGGAATAGAGGAGTCCATGGGCGGAAGAGGTATTTTTATACCTAGAATAAGCGGTCCTCCGCCCATAGACCACCCTACCCTTTGCAGAGCCGCAGGTGCGTTGCCGGCCTTAAAGGAATAGGTAATAATATATTTATCTTAGATGCTTCTGCTTATTTTCATATAGATTTTTATTAAAAAGAAGTCCCTAGTCGCATCAAAATAGCGTCCTGTAATAGAAATATTGTAGAAATATACATGTAAATAAATAAATTCTTTAGTTTTATATTTGCCGCGCTCTCATGAGCTTCGGTGAAGGCGTGATTGTCTGTAGTCATTCTAGTGTTATTCTATAGTCAGCGTGATACGTGGCTAAGCACATAATATTATATACAAATAAGATTTTTGTTGTACAAATATTGTATGTGTGTCTTCTCAATGTTCATGTTTAGCATAAAGTTAAACAAATTATCCATTATTTTATTTATTTTCAATTATAAAAGAATATTTTTATAAATAAACAAAATAAAGACAAAAAATGAGAATAAACGTAGGTATTTCAAAAAGAAAAAAATATTTTAAATAGTTTATTTAAATTTAGAAATATGTTGTTGAGTCGAATATCTTAAATCACAATAACTTTTATTGCTCTCAAATGGAAAAAAACTTAAATTGTTTCATAATAACACAGCTGTCCGACTTATTTATTAGCTACTGTGAAAAAAATATTAAAAAATAATAAACAGTAGTACCAACCTACCGGATCCAATTATAAAACCTTAATATGGCAATGGCCACACCCAAAAAACTGATACACGAAAAATATTACCCTACGTTTTATAGTAAAAATAAAATTTATTTATAATATCAATACTTTCATACTATATATAAGATACATGCAATACAATGATATATATTAAAATTTAAAAGTTTACTGAATGCTTTTGAAAACTACCAATAGTAAAAGAAAAGAACAAAAATACACAAACGTTAAATAAGGAAATATCGCCACAATTATTTAAATGCAGCTTTCACGTAAAAACTGTAACATCTTATCAACATGGCCGAGTTGAAGTATTTATCAAGATCTGTGTCAGGAAAATGAATTGGTTTTTGGCACGATTCAATTTTTCGATAAAACATTTTACACTGACCAAGACCTATCATTTCATTACATATTGTTAACATATACATTTTAATAATAAACTATAGTTTTTCAGTACAATTATTTAAAATTAGTTAAAAAAGGAGAGCACCTATTTCTAAACACCGGCAACCCACCCGTGGTCCTGATGGGGCTACAATACGTGGGTGGTTGACTACTTACCCTAAGCAATCCTTCTGGTATTTAACCTCCCCTTTTTTATAAATAAAGTTTATATTGGAAATTCTTTAGTTAAAGATAGTTTTTTAATAAATTAGAAATTAAAACATACAATAGATAGCTATATCTCCATACTTAAGGTAACTTTAGATAGGCGTACACTCAATAATATTCTTGCCAAGGTTAGTTCGTATTTCTATAACGTATCTGGTTTCCCAAAAATATGTCATATATATTATATAAAGTTAAATAAGTATATCAAACTTGGCCGTATTATTCTATAGTGATTTAATAGTAATTTAGTTGTGTTGTCGGTTTTATTTACGCCGCTTAAACGGCACTTTTAACTCAGCGAAACACAGTAGAAGTACCGTTTCACGCTGAATATTCTGAGAGCCTGTGGTATCACTTCGGACGAGGCAGCTCAATTAATGTGTCAGCATACACTTCATCAAGTCTCTCCCATGATTTATGTACAATAACTGTATCCGACATGGTCACATAAACTTGATCACAATTTCTTGGAAAGCTTGCGATTGTATCAGCTAGTATTTCAGGAATGTAAAAACAATTAATTTCCACAAGAAACCTATTACCGCCATACACTGCTTGCACCTCGCAAGTACTTTCGCTGCTTGACCTTCATCTGGTGCCCCACTGTACCACAACCTGAGGCAGGCTTTCACGCTGTAACCAGATAGGGTTGTCACAGTCCAAAACCTGATTCATTAATTATTTTTTATATGAATTTCAAGTGTAGACTTTTTTTATGGCAACGGTGGCAAACAAGCAGGAAACTCACCTAAGGGATCCTACGCCCATTGAATATCTAGCCATTTCCCGTCTTAAGGAATAGATACGGTCCACAAAGTGGTGGTACGCGGCACAAAATGCCTTATAAACACTCAGTAGTGGAACGAAAAACATCGAGATGGTACTGATGTATCTTTGTAATTTTAAAATTATAGTCCTGTTTACCCACTTAATAAAACATTCTATATTTTAAAACTTTAAGCCTATCATTAAAATCATTAAATAAGAATATTGCAAGTTTTATACGTTATTAAAAAGTCTTTCCGCTAAATATTTGCTTCTTTCAAAATATAGTTTTTTATATATGGGAAGATTATAAATTAACTCAAACTGCACTAAATGGATAAAAATTTGTTAATAACAGCTGATCCCGTAAAACGTTATTTTGTTACATAAAATATTATAACAATATCGCTAATATATAATAATAATATTGCATATTAAAAAAAGACGGGAAAGTGGTAAGAGGCTGAATATTTAAGGTTATATGAACGCTGAATCATAAAAATAATTGCACAATTTTTTTTTGTAAGACCACATTTAAGGTGATGAAAAATAGATGTTAACTTCTTAAATCTATCACTTTTCATACATATCTGACAAAATTTGGCAACAATATTATAAACGATTTATTTATAAAAACAACAATAACCCTAAAATATCACTATTATTAAACCACAATCACCAACCCTAGAACATTAACTAGTATTGTTCGGCCATGATAGTTTACGCCTATACTAATCAAGAATGCGAGAAAATCCCTGTTTTATCTCAAGCATTAATTTGACACCAACTCCGTTTCCATGGTAACCGATATTTACAATTTATTGGCATTCAAAATTCATATGAATTTTATGAATAATACAGTAATTATTATTACTAAAATAAAGTAAATATTTACAAAATGTAGTGTTTTAATTTTTTTGCGGTATCCAATTATTTTACCAATTTGTTTAAATTTATAAAACGACATCAAAATGCATAAAAGAAGAAAGTCAGTGAATGATTTTTACTATATAATAAAACTTATTTAATAGGGAAACTTATTAAGAGCGCTATAGGATAAAAATCTAAGGAATACGAAACATATACAAATTAAAAAAAACACATATTTAAAAATTTTAACTTTTGAAAAAGTTTTAAAGTTATATTGTTATTAATAAATGATGACACCAAGATACAAATGAACAACTTTTACAGAGATTTTTTTAATTTAAAATATGACATAAAATACATATTATTTTGATCTATTAACAGCGCACGCGACGTAAGCAATTTTCAAAGATTTCATTTTTTTTATACAGATTTATTATATAGAAAAATTTTCATTTTTCAAATTTCAAATTATTATATGTAATTATATTATAGGATATCGGAGGCCATTAGAAGTCCCGCTTAAGCGGCGTAATAAGCCGTCAACACAACCAATATTATTAATATTGGTACCAATATAATAATAATATATTGTCCGCTATAGAATACTATAAAAAAAAGTCTTACAACGTTAAACCCTCATCTTATTCGTGCTTAAACGATCTCACATTTTACAAGCTTATTCAATTTAAACCGAATGAAACATTGCTGATTTCGATAAGCGAGGTACAAGAGCTTTCAATGGTCATCCATGTTGACTTTCACTTGAATCGACAAAAACATTACAACTCCCCATTGTCATAGGATCTTCGTATAGCGACTTTTTATAGTAGCGAAAGTGGAGTTATTTAATTGGCGTAAATATTGAAGTTGTAAGTTTGAACAATAGATTTTACATGGCAGGTCGGGGCAATCACTTTCTATTGCCGATTTGACTCTTTCAGAACTCTGAGACGTCATTGTTTATAAATTGAATAGTACCTACGTTTAATGAATTGCAGATAGCAGGAGTGAGTTTGAAACGATACAGTAAACAATTACTTATTGTTCTATAACATTACATCTATAAACTTTTATTATGAAAATGGAGAGGCAAACGGATCATTAGGATAAGTGGTCCATGGACAAGTCTAGCCACAGAAGAGTTGCAGGTGTGTTGATGGCCTTTAAGAGATAGGTACGCTCTTTTTATGTTATATTGGACTGTAAGCAAAGGATGGTTCCACAGCGTGGTGGTGCGCAGCACAAAAATTCCTTACAAGCGCTCAGTTGTGGATCGACAAATTTCGAGATGATTCAGATGAAACTATGTATTATGCCTCCAATGTTTCATTATGAAATTGCAGGATCTTTACATTTCCTTAGAATATTCTCCGTAATACATACGATAGACAAGTACAATTTCTCATACCTACTTGTTACTGTACTGAATTTGTTTTTTTAAAATTAATGGCGTACAACGGGATGGGTCACCTAATGGTAAATCACCTCCGCCATAGACAACCGAATAGAAAAAACGATACGAAAAGAAAAAACATAATGTTATTTATAATGACTTAATTAAAGAACAACATATATTATATAGAAGACAATGTATGTATAGATAACAGAACGGTAATTTATGAATAAGAAAAATGATATAAAAATTACTAATACAATTTGGTTACGGATGGGTTCAAAAACATCCTAAAACTGTCTCCATTGTTAAAATCTGTCAAATTATATAACAGAATACAAAGATTCTTTTCGTGAGCTTAAATTATGATTTCTGAAGTTCAATGAATACAATTAGTCACGAAAACTTAGCATAGTGATTCGAGTCTCTTACAATAACCGCAGCACGATCTGTTAAAGACGTGTTACCATTTATGGATAAACATATTTCGTTACATAAATGTGACAAATTGGGGCTAAACCTATTGAAAATATATATTGTGAAAGTATAATAAATATACATCTTACTTAAAAATATCAGTTTTTATAGTATAGCGGACAACGGAGCAGGCGGTCTCCTATATGATAAGTGAACACCGCCGTCCATGGACTACCGCGCCAGAGTTCGGCTTTTTACGTCACTTAAGCGATTTTTAAGGGCCTCCGACATTCTCACTAACTCAGCGAAATACAGAAGTACCGTTTCACGCTGAGTATTCTGTGAGCTTGTGGTATCAATTTGGACGAGTTGGCGCAGTTAGTGCTTCAGCATCTTTCCCACTGGGCATTATGTTTCGTTATGTTACAAAGTAATAGATATATTTCAAAGTTTTTATCAAAGCACTCGTTTTAAATTGATTCAAATCTAAAATTACTCACCAAAAGCGGCTTCAATTTTTTTGTCGGATTAAAATAGTCGTTACGATTATACGTTGACGGTCATATCGAGCCTTTTTACAACCTTAATGCTCATATTAATGCGGTGTTTTTATACCCGATAACGCATACAGTTACTTCTTTGATCTCTGGATTTGTCAGAAGCAAAATCGATGTCAATGAAATTTACAGTTGCGATTTTTGTCAATCAAATCAATTGCTATACGTTCACATATCGATCGAGATTATCATTTGTATGGTAGTCTTAGTATTTCTCTTTAATGTTTTGACAGTTGACATGCTGTACAGTGTGCACAAAGTACTTTTTATGGAACAACTTTGACAGCCCATAGAACAGATTAGGTAGTGTACGATCGTTAATGAGCCGATTCAATTAGATTATTAGAAACACAGATTATCAAACATGGAACTGAAAAAATGGAAAATTGAAATCCTAAATTGACAGCTTACAATGGAACACTGCTTAAAGAATAATGTGAATAATACAAAATCACACGATCCCATTATTAAGTTGTTACGTGAAACATTTTATGGATTTAATGCAATAGATCCAAGTAAGCATATCGTCACATATCTAATTGCACAGACTACTCTATAAGATCATCAATTAAACTTGACATTGCTGTTTTATTTCGAAAAAGGTTCTTGCATTGAAATGTCACTCTTCTCGCTTTGTTAAAAACTCGAACGCGGCACTTATTTTATTTTAAAACTCTAGTCTAGCTACAAAGAGTAGTTTTACAATGAGTTTGCATTACGCCGAGTTCTTTGGACGAATCTACTTGTTACTTCAATTCAAATAAAACTAGTATGTTTCAACTTTTAATATGTAAAGTATTCCTGATGCGTTCTTGAATTATACTTTAACTTCCGTTGAGATCAATAAGATTATTTATTCTAACAAATATTGTTAATAAATAGAAACACAGAAATAAAACTGAAATATGTTATATATATGAAATATAGAGCCATTAAGTACATAAAAACTTATGACAACGTTTCATCCATATTGTTTCCATGTTGTTCGTTCCACAACTGAGCGTTTTTATGACATTATGTGCTGTGCATGACCACTATGGTATCAGCTTCCTGCAAAGGTATTTGCAAACAAATACGACTTGGACCTTCAACAAAAGATCGCACCCTTAAAATTATATTTAAGTTATACGAAATATTCAATCAAATTGTTACCATACAAATGTCCTAAAATTTGACATCGTAAATCTAACCAACATTCGTATACCGTATTTGGTAGTGTCAGTCTGTTTGTAGCGAACTATGTTATGACTAAACTGCAATGTAATCTAAATATTTGGCTATTGTTATGGAGCTCATAAATTACACAAATGAAATTAATTTGTAGGTACATTGTTCCGTTTATGTTCAACGAGTTAACAACAAATTTACATGTGCATAGTTTTCGTTGAAATTACGATTATCCAAGGGAATATGGGTATTTTTTCATATTTATGAATATGTTTGTATGTATTCAAAATTATTAATCTAGGATTAATATTTTTGATTTTTTAGAATAAGCGGTCCATCACCCATGGTCATTCCAAGTCACAGCTGGGTCGCGGGTGTGTTGCCTGAATTAAATGGATGGGTACTCTATATTGAAGGACCCTTTATCGTTATGTTTTGAAAAAACTATGTTCGGAATAGATATACAATTAAATATAACTATAGATAATAGCTCACTATCCCGTAGAATTTATATAGAGAAATAGCGTTCAAGGCGGAAATCCGACACGAGAAAATCTTAGCACTTGTTGCAATCTGTAGACATGGCCAGATGCTGGTAATTGGTGTTTTGCATGTGCCTACAGTGATTAGCTTGCAAACTGGTCCGTTCATGTGCGGTCCGCGATACGCTGTAAGCTGCCTTAACAAGATTACTAAGGGCCATAAAGATTAATTATTTAAAGGAAATAAGATCTACAACTTTTAAACTGTAATACGTGCTGATAAAGGTATAATAATTATAATTATTATAAAATTAGACATATCGAATCCAATTTTTTTTATGAGATACAACGGAGCAGGTGGGTCTCTTGTATAGTAAGAGAACACCACCGCCCATGAATACTGCGCCACAGTCCAAGTATTGGTTGTGTTGCCGGCTTTTTACGCCGCTTATGCGGTACTTTAAGGGCCTCCGATATCCTCACTTACTCTGCGAAACACAGTACAAGTACCGTTTCACGCAGAGTATTCTGTGAGCCCCTGATATCACTTCCGGCGAGCCGAGCAGAAATACGACATTCGAAGTGATACGACCATTATTTCTGATGTCAAAAAATTTGTGCCAAGGCCGGGATGATTACTAGTAATCTATAAAATTAGGAAATGATTTTATTCCCGTCAAAGATATACATAATTTAATATTAATTTATTATTGCATAACATATTAGACATTTTATAAATCTCATTTTACAAATATAAAATGTCACAATTAAAATAATTTTGTTTATGGTATAGCGGACAACGGAGCAGGTAGGTCTCCTATATGGTAAGAGAATACCGCCGCCCATGGACAACCACGACAGAATCTGCACTTTAGATTGTGTTGCTGTCTTTTAACGCCGCTTAAGCGGTATAATTTCAAGGGCCTCTGATATCCTCACACACTCAGCGAAATACAGTACAAATAACGTTTTATGCTGAGTATTTTGTGAGCCAGTGGTATCACTTTGGACGCGCTAGCCCAATTAGTGCGTCAGCATGGCTCTCCCATAGGTGCGACAGTGTTAAGACAGTCACCCGGTCACTGTCATTCCCTTCCATAGACCGAATAAATTATAAATTAAATTATAATTTTGTTTTGTTCAGATCAGAATTCGGTTCCGATACCTCTCGCTTCGTGGTACGCTTAAAAAACCACTTATCTACGAAGCACTCAAAAATTTAATTTATATGTTACTGAAATCCTAAGACCAACTCTTAATTCGGTCTCTAAAGTTTATATTTTAATTTCATTATGTTAATGAAAAACACAAAAGTTGTTGCGATAAATACAAGCTTTCACAGCGGGTGGGACATTCTGCGCCATAAACGTAGAGGTATATGGGCAAATGAATGAAATATTCTATGGAAACAAGTTACGTGGCATGAGAAACACACCTACACCGTGGGAGAGGATGTAGTAGGTACCTATACAATCCAGAAATGCTATTTTAGGAATCAGCTCTCTGTAATATAGTATCTGTAAGGAGAAAATTATCGAATAATGTGAAACCATAAGCGGACGCACTAATTGGACCGGCTCGTCCGAACTGATACCACAGGCTCACAGAATACTCAGCGTGAAACGGTACTTGTATATTCAATAAATTAAAAGAAGATTTAAACATTGAACCACTATATATTAAGACTGTGGTATCTAGGCGCCAATGCCACCTACGACTTTTACGAGATATATGGTTAATGCTGAACAAAGATGATGCTTGCATCTGGGCCACTAGACATTTCCTTGAAATCCAATTTCCTGAATATATTGCTGTATATTTTTGTTACATCCATGAATGATCAAGTACTAGGCAAACATTAATAATTATTATAAAAAACGTATTAATAATTCAATTAATTCGCTTTAAAATCCGCCATAATATACAAAACTTTTCAATAATAAATTCAAAATATAAAAGAAAATTATCTATATCTATCTATCTATTATATTATATTTGCTAACAGTAGTCTGAAAGCGATTTCCTATACAAAAAATGTAATACAAATTAATGTTATTGTAAATATAATTATGATATATAAATCTACGATTGGTTTTAGAAGGTTCTTGGGCTACCGTTTCTTACTAGAAATACCACCCGACAGTCGGTAGTATTGTTTTCTTAGTTTAATAATGGTGTTGACAACTGTTACTTCGATTTATAATACAAAATTTGTCATAATTTTGTTATTTTTTCTATCCATCTATGTATTTTATAATTCCTATTGCTTCTATTATTTCTTAATTATTTTGTATACTATTAATCTATGCAAGCTGTAAGTTTTCCGTTTTTTCCCCTTGGAGAGCCATGCTGAAGCATACGCAAACGCACAAATTGGGCCGACTTGTCCGAAGTAATACCACGGACTCACAGAATACTCAGTGTGAAACGGTAATCATAATGTGTTTCGAAGAGTGAGTGAGAACATCGGAGGACCTTAAAAGCGCCGCTTAAGCGGTGTAAAAAGCCGGCAACACAACTAATGCGCGGACTGTGGCGCGGTTGTTCATGGACGGCGGTGTTCTCTTACCATATTAGAGACCCACCTGCTCTGTTGTCCGCTATACTATAAAAAAATAATAAATTCAAAAATAAAATATTACATCCTAGCACTTGCGCCTAATCTTTACAGAAGAAGAAATCTTTTACATATTAAATTAAATTAGCTTTTACTACTTGATTTTATCAGTTATATCTATGTAACTAAATTCAATATATTTTCCTTCCCAGTTTGTCTTTCGACATATGCCTCCTCTAAGCATTTCTATTTATCCTTAAATGATTTAAAAAAGTAAACTAGATTTTGCATGTGTTACTATTACATAAGACACCTATATTCTTTACATTTTGACAGTCATCGACAAAGCATAGACTATAGAAACTATAGGTTATTAGCAACACGTGAAAGCTCAGACAATAGTTTGTCGTTTGCCACAGGATCAGTCACAGCGGATTGTCAATTGTCATTTGTTACCAATTAGTGTCAAAGCGCTAACGTTCTAATGCTCTGTGATGGATGATGTATTGTTTTTGTACGACTTTCAGGTACGCGCATGGTAATTTGTGTAATATACTTCAAAACCGGGTAACCTAGACGATGTTTGTAATGAATTATTAACAGTAATAAGTTTTTATATAAGATCATATAGAGATTTAAGAACGTATTAAATTAAAGTTACAAAATTCACCTAGATCTGTGGAAAATGGTCAAAAACTCAACTGGGTTAATATTTTAAGCTAAAGTCTAAAGACTAATCTTTCTTAATATAAAACTTACAATTATTTATCCTAGGAAGCGTTCAAATATTACGTGACTATTAATTTTTGAAGATTTTTGACAATCCCTCCCCCGAAGCGTTACGTTACACCCTTAAGTTACGTGATTTTAACTCAATAGTCATAATAATGATGCCCAAGTAGCGGAATGTCTCTAAAATATTTTAATCGGTTTTACTATAATAATACTAATTCAATAAAAGATGCGAAACTCGCAAGATATGAGTATTATTTTGCTTCTTTCTATTTTATTTTAAAAAAGGAAACGATATTACCAGTTATTATAAACCTTTTCTCACCCTTGTAATGCCATCGCAAAGTTTTGTAGTGTTATAACACCATTTATGGGCTGAAGCAGTCAGCAGACCCCAGGGTCCATCTGTATATGTATGGAGGTCAGCAGTGTCATCTCTAGACCATACATAAATTCTTATAATAAGTAAAATAAATGCCAATTAATATAATTCTGATTTTTTGTTGTTATTTGTTTAATGAAGTGTGTAAAAACTGTCCTTGTATGCTTCATGGCTAAAATTGGTTGGGAATCACTAGGCTAGAGAAAAGATAGTGTACGGCTGTACGCCTTACCTTAATCTTTGTAGCACTGCCTACTCACAAAAACTTTTCACTTCAGCATTTACATTTGAAAGCTCGCCCGAAGCCGTTGCAGAAAATTGTATTAAATAACAGTTGACGTCCAAGAGACATCCAGTTTAGCATTGTTTATGATATCTCTAGCCTTCTTGGACATTCCTAATAAGCGTTTAAGAGCTGCGCGAGCCTCGATTCAGAATTTATGGGCCTAAGAAGATTGCGCCTCACATAAGCTGCGTCGGCCGCTGGCGATTCGACGCATAAATTGCCAACATCCAGGTATATCAAGTAATGTTCTTGCAAATCAAAAACGCCTCTAGTTCTAACGGTCATTCAATCTTACAACTAAGTAATACTGTTATTACTGTACTGAGTTGTAGAGGTAAGCAAATAACACTAATCAGAATTCATGTTCTAAAGCAGTGGTTCTTAATCGGTAGTCGATGGAACGGGTCTCGCAGGAGACGCCCTTGTGCTTGTTTTAGCTAGAAATGCATTTCACGGTGAATTCGCACCAAGAGACCGTGAGAAGCTGTGAAGGCTGTATAGCCAAGCATTCGACACAAAAAGGTCCCTGAAAGCATCCCAAGTAGTCCGCGAAGCTATCCCAATGAATAATAAAATCAGATAAGTAAGTGATAAGTCGCTGCGATGCATAACGCGACCAACAATATGATAGAATATACAAACACAAAAACCCAGAGCAGGTAGGTTTATGGTAAGACAACACCACCGCCCATGAACAACCGCGCTACACTCCGCGCATTGGTTGTGTCGCCAGCTTTTTACGCCACTTAAGTGGAATTTTTAAGGGCCTCCAGTACCCTCACTCAGCGAAACAAGAAACGAAGCGAAACAAGGCAGCCGGTTCAAGTCTTTAGTTAGTTACTTCACTCATTTAATGGCTTTTTATGGTTGCTCAAATGAAAAAGATAAATATACCGTTATGTAGCATTGGTTGCAGTAACCACGGATCAATAAACCCAGTCATACTCGATTCTAAATAGTAATAAATAAATACCCATTCAAATTTTAACACTTCAACTTGAACCTCAAAATCTATGGACTATAAAATCTAATGGCGCAACTATTATTGTATAATCTATACTGATGTTACAATGTAGACATTCTTCAATTGATGTTAAGTATCTATCTTGTGTTGTATTTCTTACATATGTGTTCGCCATGCGTCGCCCTGCCCGATACGTCACCGACAGCAGCCTTTTTTTGAAAGCCTTTTTCTATTTACGGGTCATACAGCCTGCAGAGTTTAACACGGTCTTTTGGCGCGAGCCGAGAGCTCGCCGTGCTACGGCGTCCGACTTATGTACGCCACTTTTTGTTACACAATAACATTATATTAAAACATCAAAATATTACACAATATCATATAGCCTATGTGTTATTCTCAAATAGGAGCTAAGTTTAATTAAAATCCGTGCAGTAGATTTGCGTGAACGAGTAACAAACATCCATCCATACTTACAAACTTTCCCACTTGTAACATTAGTAGGATGGGTACTTAGAAAATTAGAAAAAACATTTCTAAATAGAGAAAAGCCAAAAACAACGCACACAAATAAAAAAATACAGAGAATTGACGCGAATTGGGAACAGAACGGTCTCGTCTATGGTAAGAAAACACCGCCGTCCGAACAACCGCACCATAACCACGCTTTTTTTATTCTATAGCAGACAACGGAGCAGATGGGTCTCCTATAAGAGAACACCGCTGCCCATGAACAGTCGCGCCACAGTCCGAGCATTGGCTGTGTTGCCGGCTTTTTACGCCGCTCACCGATATATGCTTTGTGTTACCTACCGGCCTTTTAGGTCATCATCAGTCCAATATACAATCGTATTTATAAAATGATTTACACAAAAATTAACACCTTAATTTATCGCACTGTTACAATTCCAACGAAGCAACATCTGGGCCGTATATCACCGCGATGAAAGGGACAAGAAATCTTTGATTTACGCATCACTTTCTTCCGAAAACCGTTAAATGTGAAGTGGCGGCGGGACTTGTACAATTTTATAAGATCCAATAAATGGTGCTGTGCGTCGCGTTGATGGGTTTAAATTTGTGTCGTTTATCGCTTTTAAATTCAACCATTTATCGGGATTAAAGGGAAACGTATGATGCTACCCATTTTTCATGTTTTTGCTTAAATATACGCTTCTAATAGCATTTTCAACCAAATTTTTTATAAAACACATACAGTTTTCATACTTAAATACAATTCTTTATATTTTTAGATACATAAATTTCACGATAATACGTAAATTTATTATAATGATTATAGAACGTATTAATTACTTCATTAACAATACTTCAAATATTTAATTTATGCTGATATAAATATTTTTCAACTCAATCTCTTTTAAAATGTTTATTTCTTGATACTTTTAACGTAATAACTATAATACATATCGATCTATATTTTAATACATGAAAGTTATGCATTTGTATTTTGTATGAGGTTTATATTAATTTATTACAATAAATATACACTGATATTAACATTTTTATCCCAATTTGTTTTAAATGTTTATTTCTTGAAATATTTTTAAGATATCTAAGATGTTTATATATTTTAATACGTGAAATATTATGCTTGTTTATGAAATTACTTAGTTCGAGCGTTCTTTTTTCCCAATATCAAAATAAATGCATTAATAAATTATTGTAACAACGTATTAATGATTTCATATGTAAAACATTCCGTTGATTCTTGATGATTAAGATTTCTGTCAGTTGTCATTGGAGAACGGTATTAAGTACTGAGCTACTATTTTTATAACTACATATAATTTAAAAAAAACGTTACGTAACCCGTTACAATATGGCCTCCCATATAACGCATTGTAAAGTTTTAATAAGAAACCTCCACATTGCGTTACGTAACTTGAACGTTTCCTTTAAGAACTTAACTTCCGATATTAAGTAATTTAGTGACACTAAAAGAACTAAATTACTATAAATATACATTAATATTACAAAACTTAAAACCTTTTTTGTGTGAACGCGTTAATCTCAGCAACCGATGGTCCGATTTGAAAATTTCGTTCACTTTTGGATAGTCCATTTATCGAGGAATTACAAATATATTTAAAAAAAATAAGTACCTTACTAGATATCTAATAATATAACCCGAAATGGAAAAATGAGGGTGTTTTGTGTTTATATTAATATAATTTCTGATATTTAAAAATCCGTCCGAGGCCGGAGTGAATTACTAATTCTTTATAAATCATGATTATCATATAAAACAATAAAGACGGTCGATCATATACGCAGTCATATAGCACCGTTGACCATAAACAAAGACGGGTTATGTTTTAAGTTATTTTACGATAATAGTCAAGTTTGAACGCCGTGTGAAATAGAACGAGCGCCAATCTGACCTCGATGCGGATAACAGATCGATTGGAATTTGTTTTAAGAGTTTTTAATGTGATTCCACTTACTTTGGAAGCCTTGTGGCTGAGCTTGAGCTGCCGTGATGACATGGGCAGCGGGTACGATTCCCGTTCTAAAACATTTAACTAGTGCCCTAGGTTTTTTTCATACGGTTTCTCGCTATTGGTCAGAGTGGCCGAGCCGATGAAATTGATATCACCTATATATATATCTTATACAAATATTATAATTTTCATAAAAAAATTAGAAGAACCATAGACACTATAAATTAGGACAAAAGAGGTCATATATTTAAACATCGATAACTTAACTAGAAATTAAATCAATAAATTAAAATGTAGGTATTAAAATACGCGCGGGGCAATCAATCTCAAAAACTGGATATCTATTTGGCGGTGTTTTTTCACAAAAAAGTTCGACATTTTTATCTAAATACAGTCAGGTTATTCAAATCTTCATTCGTAAGCTTCCGGCATGCCTTTAGAAAACATTGAGTAACTCATTGACTTTCATGAGTTATTTTTATGCTTTTTTCGAAACATAAAACTCATAAAAACTTTAAAGATATGTTAAACGTAAATAAAAGAAATGTTTTTTTTTAATTATGAGGTAAACCGTCGGGACATGGTTTGCAGGCAGCTTAAAAATCTTATTGGTTTTAAATACCTATCCAGGCTTCTGATTTCATAATTGCGGTAGGCGGGACAGTAAATTTGTGGAACGACAAACATCGAAGTGATACGACTTAATTTTTGTATTCTGTTAAGTTTTAACAAAAATTGTTAAGTTTAAACAAAAAGAAAAGGTAAATTCGGAGCAGGTGATATTCATATGAAATGGTAATGCTAATTGTTATTCTGTAGACATGAGTATCTTATAACTGATTGCATAAATCAATATAATACTTTGGCAACACTAGTTTCTTCTAAAGACTATATTGTACTCTATGGTAATTGTATAGTCTATGGTTCTTTGTGTAAGAAAACTAATTATAAAAGGTTGTAAGTAAAGTTTCTTATATTATCTAAAATAAATGCAAGTCAATACAAATCTTGTTATAAATTAATAATCAAACATATTAAAATACATATTTCCTTAATTGCCAATTGTTATGACGTAGTTATGAAAATGTACTCACATTGCCGAGATATCCGCTGCACGGCTGAATGGGCGGCGGAACTTGCGGCAAGTCCGGAGTTCTACGCGGAGAACCCTCGCTTGGACCCATCTCAGAACATATCTGGAAAAAACAAGACTTCTAATGAATACCGTACAAAGTTAGCTAGGCAAAATATCATTAAATTTGACTACACATGTCTTTAATTTTATTTTATGAAAAATCGAGTATCGATGGAGCCCGAGACCCGAAGCCTCAGATGATCAGATGCTTTGGCAGCATTAAATGAATAGATACGTTTGTTTTTCGAAGTTGCCAAATTGTATTGGTTTTGAAATACCTGTGCATGCAACGGATTCCACGGAACGATACTGAGTTACACAAAATGCCGTAAAACACGGTCAGTTGTAAAACGACAAACAAAGTAATACTAGTAAGTAATGAAACTTTGTGTGTCTCGATGTTCGAAGGTAAAACTTAGCTGCTTACCAATCTAAACAACTTCTTCCCAATGATACCACAAGCTCACAGAAACCAGCGTGGAACACTGTGTACTTGCACTGTTTCCGTAAGTAAGGGATATCAGTATTCTCCGAAATGTAGCTTGCCGCAGCATAAAATGTCGATAATTCAAACAAAACCACAA
This sequence comes from Delias oraia, assembly GCA_018230265.1. NCBI lineage: Eukaryota > Metazoa > Arthropoda > Insecta > Lepidoptera > Pieridae > Delias > Delias oraia. The sequence continues at coordinate 22,171 of DWCF01000469.1, forward strand.
ACAGAATTTTTAATAGGCAACGTATTTCCTTTGTCCGCAACATAAAAAAGCTATTCATACAAAATGCATAGGAAATAATAATTACAACTAACATACACATACATCCAATAAAGTACCTGCTTAAAACGTAAATTTTGTTCGAATTTTGACAACAGAATGATCTTTGTTGTCAATAAATATCCATTAAATTACGAAACAGTAAAAATATACTAAACACAACTATTTAAAACAAGCATATAACATAAACAAAGTAATCTAAATGGCATCAAATAGAATCTAGACAGCCAATCGCATAAACAATCATAAAAAGCGAGCATAAATTAACATTTCTAATTGTATTCTCAAGGATTACCAGCCTTCATTGTCCCACAAACCTGAAATTGTATAACGGCTTCTAGAATACGATTTTCTGTTATAAGGAGAGCTGCTTTGAACAGGTCCCATACTCACAGATAACTCAGATATAGCATAATAAATAGATACTACATTATACTTAGATATTCAAAAAATACTATCTCATATATTTTATTGCATAGCGGGCAACGGAACAGGCGGGTCTCACTTATTACAATACACACACTCGCGCATCCGATTTCTCATTCACACACTCACACAGGCAGACGCGGCGCCATAACAGCTCCATAAAAGTTTAACATGTTTTGAATTTTTGTAATAAGCACTTAAATTGTAATTTTTTTCTTACAAGTTAAGTATTTATTCTGTATTGTTTTCATTTCGTTTTATTCCAACATGGAACAGATATGGTAAGGGTGCCTACTACAGTATATTTTTAATCTTATTTAATTGTATCTTTATTTTGTCATTCAGCATGGCACTTTCACGGGTGAGACAGTATTAAGACTTCGGGCACTGTCAAGCCCTTCCGGATCGTAAATATTATAAATCAAATTATAATTGACTAATTATAAATTAAATTTTAATCGTCCGGACCGGGATTCGAACTCGATATCTCTCGCTTCATGGTGCACTTTTAAAACCATTCAAAACAACATTTAATTTCGTTCATGTTGTTTTGCTATTATTCGCTAAGCGCGGCAAAGCTTGCATTAAGACACTATTTCTTTACATAATATAAAACAAAATGAAGTTAGTTACTCGATTTAACTCAAGAAGGGCTCATTATCATGAAATTTGGCATGGACCTAACTGACATCTTAGAGTCTGGATTAATATATAGGCTACTTTTTCTGAACACGAAAAGGTTAATGTTTTTAGGCAGGAAAAAATTTCTGACAGTTCAAAGTTCGGTAGCGTACCAGGCAGAACAACCTCTGGCAGGTTGGTTAGTAGTTGATATAACATAGTACATATTTAATAGAAATTTTATCTTTTATATAGAAATTAACCTTAAAATTATACAAATGAAACCTCATACAATTATAAAGCCTTCTTGAAGAGAATTAAAATATAACATCCGTTTCTGGCAAGGCTATAACATCATTTAATAGGCAGTAACTATGTTATTAAACAGGCTGAGAGTATTCATATAGCGGTAAACGTATTTGTTGTTTTATCATTTAAAACCGAATAATGTTAATACAGTAAATAAAAATTATGTTCCCTACGCATCAAACAGCAAGCCCCTTTTTACAGCCGGCAACAATGCAGGCCGGTCTCCTCTATAAAGAAACCACCGCGGCCCATTGACAACCGTGCCACAATATGTATTTTGGTTATGTTGTCGGTTTTTTACGCAGCTTAAGCGTTATAATTTCAAGGGCCTCCGATATCCTCACTCACTCAGCGAACGACTGTTTTACGCGTGTATTCTGTGAGCCCGTGGTGCCACTTCGTTCGAGCCGGCCCAAATAGTGATCAGCATATTCTTCCGCGTCGCTCACCATTGTTTATAAAAAAACAAACATTGTTTATAGGACATTGTCCCGACCATTGTTAAGCCCTTTCCACAGATCGAATAAATTGTACATTTTTCTCTGTATTCAAACCCGATATCGCTTCGTGGTAACTCGAACTGTTAAATTTAAGCCTTTATACCTTAGAAAATGCCTACAGATAGAGCACAACTGAATTATCTAAAACCAAAGAAATACCGACGTTTTAATTCCCTATTTTCGTATTTTAATAATGTTTTGAAATATATAATATTGATGTAAAATAAATATTTAACCTCAAAACCTCTTTATGTTGAATCAAAACCAGCCTAAATCGAAAACTCTAACTAATTTTTTTGTAGTACTTTAGTTTAGTAGTAATAGTAGTTTAATTTAGCTGTAATAGTTTTTGTGTAGTTTAATTTAAAAAAATCGATGATTTTACGGCATTTATTCTCTACGTATCAAAGTATTTTTTAATAAATATCTACTAGTCTATAAAATGAATATAAGTAGTAGTTTATTAATGGAAGACATAGCATTTTCTATTTATCACCTGCCTTTGAATAAGAGCAAGAATCTAGAGATTAATTGCTAAAATCAATTTTATTTATTATGAGTTATATATACCTTTAAGACATTATAATTGTTTTCCACCAATTAGGTAACTAGGTTAAAACAAACCTTCAGCCTTCACGTAATCACGTCATTTTATATCAAAATTGTTGTTAAATAAATGTTATTTTATTTGTTAAATTTGCTAATTATAAATAAATTAAGTAATAAAGGCCAAATTATTCCAAGATATGAGGTCAAAGAAAAGTTTTTATCTATTAAATATTTCAATCGAATTTACTACAAATCAAATAAAATTCTAGTAATACTTTTAAATCGAGGATTTAAAATAGTCAGATTTAAATGACTTTCTTCAATTAATATTCTAAATAATATCTTGATTTTATTAAAAATAAAATTATTAATGCAACACACTGAGTATTCTGTTAACCCGTGATATCACTTCGAACGTGCCGGCCCAATAAGTGCGTTAGCATATTCTTCAGCATGACATCCTTATGGGTGCAATATATTATGACATATTTACGATGTATTTATCAATTTTGCTTGTTATTTTATCCCGAAACCGAATACAACGTTCTGTGATGACATTGCACAAGCATTTCATTCGCGAATCGTTAGATCACCTGTCGTCTCTCGTTCACACAGTCAAATAGACGACCACGCCTTATCGAGTTGAATAAACGACCTCGAATCGCCACCGGTTCTCATAAACCACAACACATCCGCGATCATTAACTGTCAATATATCACATAGTAATGTCGATAATATTTTAAAACTATTCTGTGAAATAGAATCTACTCTATTCGCCGGCAACCCATCTCCGCTTCCAGCCGGACGGCATAAAGACGGCGCCACACCCGTCGGCACTGTGCGTAGGAGACCTAAGAGCGCACTTTTCACGCAAAATACGCGTACACACGCGCTTACACGCTGAGTAAGTGAGGATATCGAAGGCCCTTAAATATGCCGGTTTAGTGACTTACGAAGCCGGCAACACAACCAATGTGGCGATTGTGGCGCGTATGTTCATGGGCGGCAGTGTTCTCTTACCATATAGGAGACCCACCTGGTTCGTTGTCCGCTAAACTATAAAAAAATATACTAAGGACCGCTCTGGTCAATAGAGCCAATCCCAAAAAAGAAATCTATACGAGTATTGTTACCTTTCGAAAGTAATAGTAGTTATTGGAACCACTAACAAAAATAATTCTTTTTAAATTATGACAAAATACAAAGTAGTTTATGGCCGGTAAGTGATTATTGTGATCAATATCAATGTTTTAAGGACTACCCTCATTAACTTTTACTAAACCTTTGTCTCCTAGATCCGCGGCATACTCGTTGGTGTGTCCTTTTAATTTTTCCCTAACTTATCAGCATCTGTAACTAACGAATACAATTTTGCCCGTTTCGCCAAAATATTTAATAACGTAGAAAAATAAAAATTTGCCCTGTGTTCAAAGAGAGGTTACAATCAATTTTAACCAAATTATCAATTATAGGCTGTAGACAAACATATTTCAACACTTCTAAGCCAAAATAAACAAGTATTTTTTTTAATATTTCATATTTACTTAATAATCTATTATTTGTAACATACTACAAAATGTACTAATACAAACTGGAAATGTATTTAAATAATTAAATAAAAACGCTGACAAAACATATTGATCTCTATTTTACGTTGTCTGTGAATATGTCGATATGAATTCATATTTATGATCTTATAAACAGCTTTTGGTAACGTATAGAGTATAATAAGCAGCGCCTAAGCTGTAAGTTTGAATTACAAGCCCAAGGAATTACACTTTATTACTGCATTCTCATCCTGCTATTAGACAGTGCTGGTAGGAAATGCAATTTAATTATTGCAAACATTTAAAATTACTGTCTTCCTTTCTAGATCACACTTTCACCAACAGAATTACAAAAGATGTTTTATGTCTCGAGAATTGGCATTAAATAAGCGAGATTTTGTTGCTCTGTAAACAATTTATTTAATAAATCGACGTGCAACAAAAAAACGTTCGATTTTTATTTATTTACGTACTAGTGGACTCGGGAGACCCGGTAGACCGACGTCATCTTATACGGTATTCCACTTACTGGGTTCAACTTTTTTAGCAACAATTATAGCCTATGGGGTATTCTTATGTATGATCTATATTATTGCAAACTTTCATTCAAATCCATTGAGTAATTTTAGCGTGAAATAGAAAAAAACATATATCCATCCAAAAAAAACCCATCATTCTTAACTATACTAATATTATAAAGCTGAAGAGTTTGTTTGTTTAACCGCGCTAATCTCAGGCCCCGCTGGTCCATTTTAAAAATTCTTTCAATGTTGCATAGTCCATGTATCGAGAAAGGCATAGGATACATTAAATTTTCAAAAAAGTTAAAGATCCTTCCTAAACAACAAAAGTGTAAAAAGATTACCTAAAAAATTTTTACTTACCGTGCGCTGAGGATATAAAATTATATTATATTTAAAAAATAGCAATCAAGTAAAACGCTAATACTGTAAATCATAATGTAAAAATTACCTAGTAAGGAATAAAATAAAAATTAAATTAAATTACCTAAATAAAAATTACCGTCCTTTTTGTGTGTTCAAATTATAATTTCAGATGTTTTAAAATCCGTGCGAGGCCGGGGTAATCTACTACTAATAGTTATAAACCAGTTTAAACAGAAAACATATTATGATAGGGAAATAACATAACATACTACATGTCAGTAAAAATAAAAGCGTAAGATAATAATATAAAACATGACTCGCTCGTTGTTACAATGCCGCCATCTTTATAACGCCATAGACAAACACGGATGGGTGTTTGTCTATGGCGTTATAAATGGTCATTATTTATTGCGGGTAAGAAATTAAGTGACAATTATTACTTGACAGATTAATATTTCGATTTCCCACGATTCACTCACTCAATCATATTACTTTATGACACAATAAAATGTAAAAATTGTCTATGTTTCCTACGCCCACGTATTTACAATAAATTAGTGTACATTAGCACTTATTCTCTCATAGACCTACAAGACTGTTTCATCTTTATTAACATACCAGTGTAACAAGAATATAATCCGATTATATTTACTCCAGTCAGTCACATTTTGCGCTCACTAAGCTTTTATTCCAAAAAATTACAAATCATGTTTACATTCTTTTTTAAATATATATAATGTCAAATTATAATCTTTATTGATAAATTTTTCACTATATATGAAGCGAAAAGTTCAAAGCTTTTATAAGAAAATAACGGATCAAGTGACATTTGACATAGTAAAATACATAGAAAAAGTTTTTATATGTATATATTTTATATACATATAAATTTTTTGTCTATGACTATGTAACTATGTTATATATAACTATGTCTATGTAAAAAATTTTTTTGTAAAAGAATATCGCTGCCCATGGACGATCCGCACTTTGGTCGTGTTGCCTGCTTTTTACGTCGCTTAAGCGGCATAATTTCAAGGGCCTCCGATGCCGTCAGTCACTCAGCGAAACAAAGTACTTGTACCGTTTCACAAAGAGTATCCTCTGAGCCACGTGAAATAGTATTGCTCAAGCGACGAAAAAACGGAAGCGAAAAGGTTGTGATCTGGGCGATGGTGATCTCTTACTATAGAGACTCGCCGACTCCGCTGCCCGCTACACAATAAAAAAAAGCAATACACACAATACACAATAAAAAATAATACAAATTCATTGCCTCTAGTAAAAAGGCGGCTAAGGAACTTCCAGAATCATCGAAACAATTACATTTGATCTCATATTTAATTTCATAGAATACTCAGCGTGAAACGGTACTTGTACTGTGTTTCGCAGAGTGAGGATATCGGAGGCCCTTATAAGGGTATCTTAAACGGCGTAAAAATCCGGCTATACAACTAATCCGCAGTCTGTGGCGCGGTTATTCATGGGTGGCGATGTTCTCTTACCATATAGGAGACCCGCATACTCCGTTGTCCGCTATAGAATAAAAAATATAATCAAACAAATATGATAGTATTAACATATCTTTTTACAACAATTCAATAGAAACATGAGAAGTTAATATATAGTTTTAAAAGCCAAAATTAGATTTTAAATTTTTTTAAAACAAAGACATTCACTGCATTGAATATTTTTTATTGACACATTTAAAATGTTTGTTAAGCAAAGATGCTCAGCAAATACCTACTTTTGTGCAGCGTTTCTTGTTTTATTGTTATAACAGTTAAATTACTTACAAGACTACGTACAGTAACTAATTATTTTATAAAAGAAAATATTTCTGTACATATTTTAGGTATGTATGGTTTCATATAGTACCTACATATGAAATTGGCGTTTTGTGATGCAGTAATATAGTTTGTTTTTCCTAATGATATTATAAACGCGAAAGTATGTAAGTGTGGATTTTAATAATTTACAAAGCAGCATAAATTGTAGCCTGTTATTATTTATGATATAGCGACTAACGGAGCAGGTGGGTGTTGTGTATGGTAAGATAACATCGCCGCTCATGGACAACTGCGCCACAATCCATGCATTGTTTGTGTTGCCGGCTTTTCACGCCATTAAGCAGCATGTTTACCTTCTATATCCTTACTCACTAAGGGAAAAATAATAGAAGTACCGTTTTTGTGACTCCTTGGTCTCTCGTCACTCGTCACTCACGTCGGACGAGCCGGCCCAATGAGTGTGTTAGCATTTTATCAGCTGACTCTCCCACGGGTACGACAGTATTAAGACACTCGCCCGGCTACTGTCAAGCCTTTCCAGAGATCGAATAAATTATAAATTAAATTATAATTAGTCCGGACAGGGATTCGAACACGACACCTCTAGCTACAAGGCAGGCTTATAAAACCATTTAGCTACAAGGCTCTCAAAATATTAAATTTTCTCTCAAATTCTGACGTATTAGCCATAAATTGTAGTATCATTAAAATCCGTTCAGTATATAGTTTTCGCGTGAAAGAACAACAATTCAAAGATACTATCGCGTTTATTATAACTTTGGATTCTCTATAATACTCATAGATTTTAAGAGTTTGAACAGTTTTTCGACGTGGTGGTCTCCTAACAATAGGTGAAGTGGTGAGTGATAAATTTTCTGTTATCATGACAAGATCAGAGCAAGCCGCCCCGTGAGAACAGATCGCTTTCAAAAGTTTGATTATCAGAGAAAATGTGAGAATATTTATCCTATACAATACAATGTTGCTTCATAGCAGACTATAGTTATTATAATAAATTTCATATAACGTCATCATCAGACGCCCACCTGTTGCGATCTTGAGCGATCTGGATCCAGTCGTTGCCCGCGACCTTCGTGAGATCGTCTTTCCATCGCGTGGCGGGACGTCCACGACGACCACGCGTTTTCCGGTACGCGGTCGCCACTCGAGAACCTTTCTACCCCATCGCATGTCGGTTCGTCGAGCGATGTGGCCAGCCCATTGCCACTTCCCCTTACTAATACGGCGGGCAATGTCGGTTACTTTGGTTCGGCTGCGGATAACCTCGTTTCTGATTTTATCTCGCAGACTCCGAGCATAGCCCTCTCCATAGCTCGCTGAGTGACTCTGAGCTTCTCCATTAGACTCATCGTAAGCAACCACGTTTCAGATCCATATGGCAACACGCACTGGTTGAAGTCTTTCGTCTTCAGGCACTGAGGTATTTTAGAGGAGAAGATGTACTTGAGTTTTTCCGAAAGCTGCCCATCCGAGTTGGATAAGAACTACGCTAAATGACGTTCAGACAAGACGTTGAACGTTACATTCAATAACTTGACGAGTTGACTTTTAGTCATTCAACTTAATGTCGTCATTCGTTGAACGCGCTAGTCATTCGATTAAATAGCGGATTCAACCAGATGACTGCAACTTGACCACCATACAAGTCTGCACAGACTAGAAACAGCTGTGAGTAAAAGACAACCGTTAAAGGTAATCTTTATGGTCGGTCCGGCGGCAGGTTCGCTTTTGACAAAGCCATATCTCGCAATCGATCGTGACTCATCCGCGATTTATCTCGAAATATGCCGACTCGTGTTTAGCGTTCTCTGCTGAATAGGGTCACTACTTTTGTGGCACGAAGTCGATACATTAAGATATTCATATTAAACAACAGTGGTTTCTTAAAAAACGTCCGATAGTAGATGCCTTGTTGAATTTAACATTCAACTCAAACGAACTTTTGAGAGCCTCGTAGCTTAATGCTTTTAAAAGTGTACCATGAAGCGAGAGGGATTGGGTTCGTATCCGGACAATTACAATTTAGTTGATCTCTGTAAGGGTTTGACAGTGGCCGGGCGAGTGTCTTCATATTATCCCACCCGTGGGAGAGCCATGTTGAAGCATTTACCGACGTACTAATTGTGTCAGCTAGTCTGAAGTGATACCATGGTCTTACAGAAAACTCGTTAAACGGTATTTGTACTGTGCTTCGCAAAGTGAGTGAGGATATCGGAGGCCCCTAAAACGTTGCTTAAGCGGCGTAAAAAGCAGGCAACACAACCAATGCGCGGACTGTAGCACGATTGTTCATGGACGGCAGTGTTCTCTTGCCGTATATGACCCATTTGCGTCGTTGAAGGAGCCGGTGGTATTTGACCATTTACTTACATCAAAATATAATCAAAAAAGTAATTTCTTTACACGGTGTAATGTATGGTCATCCCATTCTAGAACAATATTGGATTCGTTGTTCACAAGTAGGTATCCATCGTTCCTATCACTCCTTTGTTATGCCTTAATTCATGCTTTTATTACTGGCCATGAAATATTACTTACATCTTGCGTCATATAAACTTTGAGGCAAGATGGAATGTAAAATTATTGATAACACAGAACTTTATGCGCTAATGAAAAATATATTGTAGTTAAAATACAAAATTCAAGAATTTTTTATTATTTAAAAATACTATATAGTAATACCAAAACTACCTGAGTAGGTATGTGTAATCAAAAAAATCCTTTTTATATAGTTTGAAGTTGTCTAACGTCCATGGGTTATTTACTTTACCTACTTAAATGTTAGTTTAAATTATCTAGATATATCAATTTACAAAGTCAATATGCATAGTTTTACTACTGCCAAAAAACTACTATATATTATGTTAGGTGACGTCACATAACCTAAAACCAGTCTCTCATTATTGAATCTATGTACAAGCGACAATAATAAGATAAATAGACTTTGAATTGATTCTTGGGTTAAGTACAAACTCATCGGAACTAAATACGCAGTTGGCAAACCTTCGTTGGAGTGATTTGTGCATAGACGGAGAAATGATGTAACAAAGATATAAATCAGGATTGCGTTCCGTTTGTCTTAATATCTAGAGCGATTTCACTGCAAATAAATTACCTTCCTCTCATAATGATAAAAGCTTTTCGTGAAAGGGCAAGTATAATATTATTTAATAAAGTTAGAAGAGACAAAGAAGTTAGAAAAATACTAAGATTAGGCACTCTTTTGTATAAATACATAATATATCTCTTGCTTGAAAATAATAATTACTGAACAATATTAATTATTGCTGTTATTCTGTATAATAGGTTAAGATCACCCGCGGGAAAGCCATGCTGAAGTATATGCTGACGCACTAATTGGGCCGGCATACTCACCCACAGAATACTCAGCGTGAAACGATACTTGTACTGTGTTTCGCGGAGTGAGTGAGTATATCGGAGGCCCTTAAAAAGTGCCTCTTAAACCTTAAAAGAACGGCGTAAAAAGACGAAAACACAACCAATCCGCGGAATGTGGCGCGGGTGTTCATGGGCGGCGGTGTTTTCTTACTATATAAGGAGACCTATCTTCTCCGTTGTCTGCTATACAATTTTAAAAAAGTTCATTCCGCCTTTTTATTATCTAAAATTTTGTCTTGTTGAATCTGAATTTTAAAATTTGACAAATTTTAGGATTCCTATGACGTCCTTGGGAAGGATTGATTCGTTTTATTAAATTTACATTGATGACTAGCGTCTGACTGGTAATAAAATCGAGATGGCTTTTGCCAGACGGGCCACAGCCTCCGCGGTGCCTGTTACCTTGTCTTGCGGTAAGGTTAAAAAAATACTTTATTTTTGTTAATATTTTATGTTGGAACTAAAAAGTACCTAATAACATATATCGTTTATAATTAATATCAAATAATAATATCTTGTATATGTCATTATTTTCCAATAGTATTCCATCCACCATTATACAGCCTCGAACTCTGGGATGTGAGGTGCCACCCGGGCCATATGGACCATATTAGAAATTATGTACCTACTATTACACAAACAGAACGTACGTTTGTGTTGATTTCATTTTGACGCCATCTCATAACTTGGAGCAGTAAAACAACAAATGTTATTCAAATTAAACATATGGTCATAAATTTATTCATTAATCTTGATTAAAATAAAATGTCAATTCTATAACGGTAGGCTTCTAACGTGTTAAACGAGTTTTATTTAGAATTTAGACCATATTTCACCTAATTATATATAATTATAAATAATTTAGCTGGCCACTTTGCCAAACAGTTTACACTTAAAACTCACCAATTTAACACATAAAATCTCGAAAACACACAGTTTTTATATAATAATATAAAACATTAATCTGTGTTATTTTTAACATCTGTTGTTGTTTAATATTATGTCGCAATTAACAATTCCAATAAAAATCAGAATTGCTTCAACCTATCGTGATCACAGTTCTAATATGTAAATGTAATATTGCGGAAATAAATATAGGTAAATGGGGTTACCATATTAATATAAAATTATAATATTTGCAATAATATAGCCTCTCGTATTTCATCACCGATCAACAATATTATGAACAATATTGCGCCATATATTTGCATGTTCTCGAAGATAAAAAATGCTTGTGTATAGAAATGTATTCAAATGTGTTATTTTGATTAATATTGAGCAATACTGAGAAATGCTTCGTGCATAGACAAACCTAATAACAAAGGGGCATTAAATCGTTACGTATAAGTAGTGCAGATACCGAAATAGACTGTACTAGAAAATAAATTTGCGTATAAAATTATTTGACTTATCTGGAACCACAGCAAATTTGACTTATCTACACAGATAATGCCTGTTTGTAATTATTTAATGATTTTCCGTTGCTATCCATAACATAGAAGATTGCTATGGGCTAAATTTGATTAAGATATTGAATAAAACAAAGAATTAAAACAAAGATATTGAATAAGGCAAGAACTAAAAATAACATATATACGTATTTTTTTAAGGAAATGAAACTTTTGTAGTACCTAAACGAGGATTATATTATAATTCAACCTCATATATTAGGTAAGTAGTCATTAACCTAGTCAAGAAAGGTTTTTTCATTGCATTTTCGTTATGGTAATAAATATTAGGATTAATATTGGGTTTTGCCTATAGATACATCCAAATATGAAATGAGTAGGCCGAAATATCGAGGAAATTATGATGAATATATTAAGATAATATGTCAACCCACATCTAGATTTAAGCAACTTACCTAATCTTACTTCGCAAAGATCAAAAACGCTAATAACATTTGTGAAGTACTAGAATTATTATTATTAGTGCTAGAATTTGCTACATCGTACACTTCATACGTACAAATGAATTTTAATTTGGATTTAAACGAAAATTAATATAAACACTCTTTGCAATTTGCATCATTATCTTTGTAGATATCTTACTGTACTTACATCATTTATATATATTTATCATTTATTTATACTTCAGATTTATGACTTAAATTATTCTTTACGGAAATACTTTAAGTTAGTTAATGTTACAATAAAATCTTAATAATCTATTATTATATGTTATATTTATTCTGTGTTATAATTACAACGTTTAATCAGTAAATCCTTTAAGATAATTAATTATGTTATTAACACATGAACTCCTTACATATTGTATTATGCTAATAAGAAATCGCAACATACACCTATCTCTTGTATTAGTTTTTGATTGACCTTCAAAAAACCACTAGGCTACCATTTCGACGCGTATTTTTTTATAAGTTAATGGTTATTAAGTTACATCTGGCACCAATATATTTTAAAGCTTCTTGTTTCGGTTTACAAAACCTAACCTCTATAAGATAAAAAGCTTCATTCATTAATAATGAAGATCTTCAACCTGTCTTATTAATAATTGACTTACCTAAACCTTAAATAATAACAAACTCGATTAGATAAAACTCACCTTTTCTCCGACTATAAGTCCAACAGAATTTATTCTTTAACTTCACAAAGCGTTCATAAAACACAAAGTTGTGTCCAAAACTAGATTTCAGTTTGTTTGACGAAATAGCTACTAGCTTCACTGTTATTTCGAATCAACGAACCGGCTCGCTCCCGTCGAAGCACCGCGTGCATTTCAATGGATGAAAGTGTAAACTTAGGTTTTTGTGAAACGCGCTCTCGCTCTAACACACGAGTGGGAAAAGGACAAATATCCATTACTGTCCAGTATGCTTGAACCGAGTAGCGACTTCGCCCACTTCTATTTATTTTTTTGTAAGGCATCAGATACCAAATCAAAAAATGAGTTTAATCATAAAACTTACTTAATTACTAACAAAATCAAATAATTTGAATTTAATAATTACAAATAAAACGAGAGATGGAAATATAAAATAAAACACCCAGAGGTTTGTTTAATTTTTATTTTCTTCCCAAAGATGGCAAGAACCAGAGTAGTGAGCACAACCTAACGTAAAGAAAATGGTAACTATTTTCAGGGATAACCACTTCTAAGCATGTTTATATAGCATTTATAATAATTCATCTACACTAAAATATGAAACTACATATAAAACAAATGAACCGGTGCCAATCGAGTGACGTGCATATTTGTGTACAAATTTTAACTCGTAAATACTAGCTGAAGTGGTAGTAAATGTAATAGAAATTTTGAACGCCTGACAATCTAATTTTGGCACCAAATAATAATGTGAAATCCCCGGTTGCTCCTACCCCGGCATAAAAATACATTTTTTTTCGAAGAAAAATCACTGTAACAGCAGGCCCAACTAGTATGTAATTTACAGTCAACTAAATCATTATCATGTTTATTTCCAATCGTCAATTACATGCATTGTGAGACGAGTGTCGGTGGTAAACTTGTTTCTGAAAATTACATCCATCAATCACCGCCAACCACTACAGCGAATTAATAATCATACTATTTAATTGATATTTAGAAAAGAAAAAAATGAATTTACTGATATGAGCTGCAACAAATATGCATGTAACCAAGGCCAGACTGCAATCGGTTACAAGCCGACTTGTCCGAGCGGAGAGCACTGCAAGATAAACTCTATTCAAATACTGCATGCATTTTTTTTAATTTTTTTTTAATTATTTATCGTGTGCCTCTTTCAGCGACGTGTCCAAAACTTGTTAGCCACCCACCGCTCAATGTTAAAATCGATAATGATCGCCAAAATTACAATTACATATTGACAAAGCTCGAATACCACACGACATTCGGTGGTATTATACAATTTAATATAGGGGTACAAGGGAATAGATATCATTGTCAAATTGTATGCACCGACCATCGCGGACTGGCGCAGACAACTTCACAATACATAGAACCATTAATACGCGGCAGAATGATGCCACAGCATTAATGATTCTAAGTGTTTGCAGTGATATTTTAACATTTATAGCTAAAGCAATTATTTCAACTTGTTAAAATATTGCCCATCAAACGAACAGACTTGTGTTGTTTTGTATAATAATCACTCTTGCTATAAAATATTAATCACAGTGTGTGACCTGCAAACTGAGTCAAAGACAAGAATTGGCATCGGTCCGTTAGGGTCCCCAAATAGAAAACCGTTGCCAACTCTGTTGCTTCAGAGAGACGAGACACGCTGAAGCAACACAAAGATGTTCGATAAACTATCAAGTGCATAGGCACATTACATTAGATTAAAAGCTAATCAAATATAATATTATATGCCAACTTGACTAACGATACATTTTTTTTAAGATTTTCTTTAACTTTTCCGAGGTTCGTTTTAGCGAATATATTTAATGGGAGTAAGTACAATAGCATGAAACTATCACAAACTGATGAAACGTAAGATTAAATGGGACAAAATGATAATTAGTTGAATGATTTAAAAATACCCAACCATCCTAAAAATGTATGTAGATTTAGATATTTTCGAAAATAATAAAAATAACTCCCGCTGTTTACAGTGGCAGAGTGGCGCTGCGCTATCGCCACCACTGTAAACACCGGACCGACGTAATTAAAACAATATAACAATATAACTGAAATTCTATAAGACATTACTTTTTATACAATCATTAAATACACATAATATATCATAGTAGCCGTTCCAACGCATTAATTTGTAAATATATTTTTTTGTTATTTTTATCTTTTTCAGTTATTACAAACAGAAATAAATCACACTACAGAAAAAATAGTATAAATAATTACAATATATATAAACACGACACAATAAGACTTCTGCAATTGGATGACGGGGAAGGCTCTTTCGTTATGATAAATATAATATAATGGAGTATTTATACAGAGTGACATTCTCATCGGTCGGCTACCCAACATTGCTCTCTGTATAAAATGTCACCCGAGATGACACAGCTGTCGCCACTCCCTAAACAAAACGATACAAAATATAACATACACTTCTTATGTATTACATAAACTATAATAACTGTTACCACCCATATTGGCAAATATGTTACAACTCGCACTGCAACTGTTCAAATTCTCTCCCCGCCCAATCTCGTCATAAATCGGTGTCCTTCACCTGTCGGTGAACGTCGTGCAAAGCTCCAACGGCTCAATGTGTACACACAAGAGCCGGAGAACTGGGGCCGAGGAGAATCTGAAGAGAGCAGTGCGCCCAAAGAGAAAACCTCGCTCGCTCCGCAGCACACTAGAGGCGTTGCCACCTCATCGAACATTGTCCGACTCGTATAAAACTCTACACTTTAACTACAGGGCAGACGGTATCCCCAAAACGCCTGCCAGCCTAATATAAACGGCGAATCAATAAAATCGCCGCGTTTAACTTAAGACACACCGCAACCGTTCCTTCAACAAATAACCAAAGATTGGAACGCCCAACGGGACTCTAACTAGTAACGGGAAAACAATTTTTCTGAATTTCTCATACCGAACACGCAAACAATATCCGGTTCTAAACTACTAACAAATCATTTAAATACCTCTGGACGATGTTTTGTAAGAATTATATTAAAATCGTCCGAAGAGCTCAACGTGAAATGCTAACTCATAAATCTCATCAAGTACATCGACAATCTTCGTTTCTTATTTAAACTGTAACATCGCAGTGTTACAGGGTGAATTGTAATGAGTCAGAAATGTAAATTTACACACAAAATAAATAAGAATCTGCACGGCGAATGCGAATATCCACCCATTTTTGAATATAACCGAATAAAGCGAAAGCATTTCACCGAGCGTGCCCTATATCAATATAAATCTACAAAATATTGAACTAAAAATAAAATTATATTACTCCTCCGAAGATATGTTAGCACATTTTGCCCACGTCTCATTCTGCCGTTTCGCTAGCGTACCACTATGACTCTAGCTATAATTTTAAATGCCCTGAAATAACGCGAAGGCTGTCTAAAGCTCATCCGACAAGTCATAATCCTAGCTAAACTTAGGATTTCGAAGGCAATTAATACATACAACGCGAAACGTAGGAAACTATCGCTGTGCCACCGCGACACAATATCCGCCGCGCAATGGCCGTTGCTCAGTGCACATTTCCTAATGCGAATGCGGGTGTTTGGACGCACGAACATTGAGCCAGCGCCGGCCAATTCGGCTAGGGGCGTGGCGACTAAGCGAACGGCGGTCTACCGAGACAATTAATTTTTCCATCTATAGAGATTCATCGGTTTAGTTCGTATTATTATATATTAGAATCGGTTATGTCAGCGTATGCAAGGGATCCGTGAAAAAATTAACAGTCGTAGTAGTGGGGGCGTATCGGCGCATTCATTAGTGCAACCCATTTACCTACATCTTATGAAACATCAATGATTTATGTAACTGCCGCGTCACGGCCCATAACGCAGCCCAGCTTGATGAATTCTTGACGCTAGAGAAAACGCCAGCCATTTACCAGCCATTGATATTCCACATCTAATGAAGCTAGCGCGTCAGCGGGCGATCGACCGCCGGCACGCAGCAGTGCAAGAACCGCGCGTGCGGGTGCGTACAGGTGCCGACGCCGACGCACCGCAACGCCGCCGAGTGCCGCCGTTTTCGGTCCGAGCCGACCACCGCCTCGTCCAAAGCTTCGCCCTCAGCGTCGGTCGCGTACATCCGGTGCGCTGCGCTGATGTCCGAGAGCAGCTCCTCCCAGTCGCGCGAAAGCTCTTCAGGCGGCACGGGCGCGCTCGGCGGCGCCAACTCCACCGCGCATTCACACACGCGCGCGTCGCTCCAGATGCTGTCCATGCCGCTGGGGCGCATCTTCTTCGCGGAGCCGCCGCACTCGTCGCACGCCCACGCATCGCTGCCGCGCTCCGTCTGCACCGCCGCGTCATTTTGCCGCAGGGGAAAGCGCAGCTGGAACCCGAAGTCCTCGAGGTCGGGGCAGCGCTGTGCGGCCGTCAGTTTCAAGCGGCCGTAGTCGATGCCATTGGCGACGCGATATTCGAGGTAGCGCTCGCGCTCGTAATACAAGCCGCCCGACTCACTCCGCGTAAACTCCACCGCGTCGTAGTGGCCGCAGATGTCGAATGTGTCGCCGTCTGCATAGCGGGGCGCTTCGGTCTCGGGCTCGCGGCGGATGGGACGGAAGTGGGTCCTAGATGAGGTGAGCGGGTCGTCGCGGTCGACTTCGGGCGGGAGGTTGGCCCGGGGCGGCAGGGGTAGACGCAGCGCCGGCTGGGCGCGGTCGCGGCGCGGCCTTGGGAGCACCTCGGCGAATCCGCTTCGGTCGCGGCTGTGGTTGATCACGGTGTAGGAGCGCATAGTCTTAGCGACCATCGACAGGGCGTCGTAAAGCTCCTCGCCGTCGAACAGGCTGAACGACTCCAGCTCCCTGGGACACTCGGGCTCCCTTATGTTCAACGGGCGGAAGCGGTCGTGCAGGCCTTCGGCTATCTTTGAGGGCGATTCGATCGTGGGCTGGCTGACTGCGACATTCGTGGACCAAATACTCTCAGATATCAAGCTATTCTTCTCTACAGAGGGATTGGCGAAGAGGCGGTCAGATGGCGAGGACAGCAAATCTTGGAAGTCGATCGGTAATTCTTGATACTCGTCATCGGGAGTGTTCTGATCCTTCGACCATAGGGCCTCAAGGCTGCGATCGAACTTGGCTTCAAACTTGGCATAGAGCTCCTCATCCATGGGACTCCTAGCCCTTGGGATAAGGTCGTCGGTGATAACCCACCCGCTGTCGAGGTCAAAGGTGTCATCCCAATCGGGCACCATGTTGTCGTTCAGTCGGAACCTCGCTTGCGAGAGCTGCTTGACTTCGTCCGTGACGGTGTTCTCGCAAGTGCCGTAGCCCTCGTCCAGCGCAATCGCCCTAATGAACTCCTTGACGGGGTCCTGAGTCTCAATATCCCAAACTCCTTCGTGCGTCATCCACTCCGGCATGCTCTCTTTGCCTTCTAATGAGCGACTGTAACTGTTGTAACGCTTCCTGTTGTTCTTCTTCTGTCCGTGATACGAGTTTCGGCGCTCTTTGCCCAATGAAGACTTTTTATTTTTGCAATTCCAATCCTTCCCAATTGCCAGTTCGCTCTGCATTTTGAGTGTTGTGTCGTCCCTACGGCACCAAGCTGGCGGCGGCAAATAGTACTGCAACGGCGACTCTTGCGCTTTCTTCAGAGCCGGGAATGCAGCGTAGTATCGACGAACAGCCTCTGTTTGTTCAAGGGAACAAGTTGGCATACCTATGAGGGATGCGCTTTTTTGATCCTTAATATCTTGAAGTCTAGTGCACAGTTGATCAACAATGTTGTCAAGACTGGACTCCTGAAATGAGAATAACCTATGTTAATTCACTCTCTCAACGTTTCTTTCGACTAAAATCAATCCTCCAAAGTTAACACATGAAATGCAAAACTAACTCTCAATTGGTTATACCTACACAATCCTACAATAAAACAAAGATGAAACAATTTGTCAGTATGCATTTACATTTTTAATTATGAGCCAAACAAAGGAACAGAAAGAGGAAGTTGCAAACAAAAAGGAGCAGCAAAGACACTTAGTGCTCTTCACAGGCAACATTCTAATGCAAGCAGTCACTTTTGATTTATCCTGTGAAATGTACAAGGCCAAATCAATGCATTTTCAATTATGTTGCCTCTGAATCATCAAGGATTGGTGATATCACAATTAACCGACCTTAGTATAAGGATTCTTAAAACTGTTTAATGTCTTCATTTTAGTGTTACAGCCCCTTTCCAGAATTAGCGAGCACTGCATTTCCTCTTGACAATAAAGAAAATAGTAAAACAATTATTAGGGCTCTGTGAGATTATTGTAATAATGTAATTTCGAAATAAACTTGTTTATACAACATCGTTAACAATAATCTTCACATTAACAAGTTATTAATGATTGCTAATTAACAAAATACACATTGCTACAAATGGCATTTGTTAATTGTTATTTTTGAACTTTGATACTTTCTACCTACTTAGTTATACTTTTATAATATAACAATAGTAATATTATCTTTCATTGTCCTTGTACCTTGATGAAATGTAAGATAATTAAAAAATTATTACCTTTTTATATTTATGGTCGACTTTGTGCTTACTATTACAATAAAATTTGTTTTGAAAACTCTAATTCAGAATATTACAAATGAGGGTAATTAATTTATTACTCTCAAGGAGTTTTTCAAATTTATTAAAAATCATAAAGCAATTTGTAAATTGTTCTACTAGCTAAACAATCAATTTAAAATTAAACACTGATATACAACAATGTTTTAAACACAGGAGTTTGTTTCTATATTCACTATAGAATTGTGTTATTTCATAAAACAAGGTCATTTTTTAAAGCACCTTCTGTTTCAAGCTGATTCTGTACTTTTATTTAATTTGCTAAATTCAACAGTGATTAATAAATTTTTTTATTGTAATAAGTTAGATAGGTAATATACTTACTGGTAGAGTCTGTGCAATATCAGATGGTGAGCGGGATGAGGTGTATATCTTTTGATGTAGCAGGCCAGCCGGCGTAGGCCTGGCTTCCTCTCTTGTTCTTACGCATTATGCCCAAAGTAATATAATTCGCCAGAAAATTCAATCATTGTGCTCAGAAATCGAGTGTCCATTTTTCAATCGCCGTGAGCCGTTTGATAGTATCGATCCTCGAAATTGCCGCCTTACATTTAGTACATGCTTACGTCTTTGGACTTTTTCTTTGCTAGTGTTTTGTAGTATGTACAAGCGGTCACGTTTAACAAACTATGTACAATCGCATTGTCACTAGCGATCAACGAATGACGCACTTCGTGCACCCCTTACTTCTGAAACAACAGGCTATTTATTTACAAATGTGTCACGTGTTGTTTGTTATAATTATCACTATGACTTGCAAGGGCACAAAGAATTTCATGGAAATCCACACCCGCCCCGACGTGCTAAATGGGTCGATGGCGCCAATTTAACGTCATTCATGCAAAGGGTGAGATTATGCACTCATGGACTAACTATATAACACTATCTAGCAATAGTAAACTTACTTGAATAGGATAACACCAATTACCGTACAATACGTTAACTATAATGCCTTTAAACTAATGTATTTCCAAAGAATTCATCAACCTGCGATCACGAAACAAACGATGCAATTTCACAAGGTGATAGTATTATATGATACACTTTCACTGAGAGCGCACCATCCACTTCCTAGTTGAAAAACAATAAATAGACAAAAATAATGCATTAACTCACCCGTAGTAGTTTATGTGGGGAAATGATCATGATAATTTCTATACACACACACCCCGCACGAAAAAAAACATGGCAGCCGCGATAAATGAGAGTCGAAAATTACAATTTGCGCAACGCCGTCAAATGATTGCTATGACGTCTCTTCCTCAACCAATGATAATGCTTTGAACATTGAACATTTTCAAGATGGCCGATAGACAGACGACGGTTATGAGATTACATTTTTTCGGAGCCGTGATTTGTCGATATCTGTGCCTTGTTCTCTATTGGCGGCAAAGATGACAGACTAGCCAATAGCATTTTGTGTGTGCTCTCATGATTTTTGCGCGACTTTCAGCCGCGAAATTTGAAATTCTCATTCATTTGCCAAGCTTGTCTTTACTTTGGTATTTCAACGTTTATCTTCAGAAGAAAGGAATAGGTGATTAGGTTAGGTAAATTAAAAGTAATATTATTTTATTGCCCTAAAACTAAGAGTTGACTTTAAAGTTGTAAATAGCAGGTCATAAAATCTTTAACAAAATCAGAAAAAAATTGACTTAACAAATAAAGTGCTGTCGCCAAACTGTACTTCAAGCTGAATAAAACTAAAGACTCACAATAATGAACATTAAAAAATTAGTTACAAAAACCGCCACCACTAACCTACTGTTGGTATGAACAAATGGTTATAATTTGTAAATACAAGGGAAACCCTTTGAACTCTAATTATATTTTTGCTCGATTCTCTGTCATTATTTTTATAACTATAATTATACTGACACTCCGCCGATTCCTCCTAATGGTTAATCCTGAAAAGTCTACAAAATGATTCGTTCGAGGCCCATACTACAACAAAAAAAAAAATCTCCGCGTTGACAGTACCATCGATTCAAGCTTATATACCCATACATTCATTGTTTTTGGAGAAAGCATTTCTTATTGTTCCTCAGACAAAAGACCTTACGTAGTTCATGTTTCTTGCGGGAGCAAGAGATAACCACTGGATAAACGTTTAAATCAATCAAATTTATACAATTCTTCTCAAAAATATTCTCGAATATCCGTACAGACGGAGCTTAAAGAAAGAAAGAAAAAGAGGTTGAAAGGAGTTGAAATCTAATATAGGAAATATAATATAATATTGAAAAATAGAAATATAACTTATTAGAAAATAAATAACAACAAAATATTCTTAACCGTGGCTGGAGGCTTTCCCTGATAAATTAGCGCCACTGTTTGTCCATTCTGAATTTTCAATCTTTTTTCTCCGCGGACATGTGGATTCCTCTCCTGGTGTGTGTAGATGGTATTCCTTATTCTTTTTCTGTATGGTACCACAGGACTATTGAGGGCACAATAAAATATGATATCATTTGTTATATTGTATCGGCAATCATTACAATTATTTTTAAAATAAACACCACGTTGTTAAACCTGTCCGTTGGAGTCTACGGACGTCACTAACTAACTTTTAAGTATTAACTAAGCATGGCAATAACTTTGTGATTGCGAGCAGGTAACAACCCACATTCTTTTGTACTACCATGTGTCCCTACGCTCTTTTATTACTTCACCTTCCGAAAAAACAAAACAGGTATATATATATACATAAATGAATTACTGTTCGTTAGTGTCACTAAAATCGAGTACGGCTGAACAGATTTATCTTATCTTAGTCTTGAAATGTTCGTGGAGGTCTAGTGAAGGTTTAAAAGGCTAAAAAAAAATAATAATTTCCCGTAAAACCCTAAAACAGCCCTTTTTGTTTTTCCCATGCAAACGTTACAACAGTACGTTGTAATGTTTTCTAAATAAAATGTAGAGTCAATTTGAACTTTATTGCTATTCAATAGTGTTCATAATATTAAATTATAATCAGTCACAGTTGTCTTAGCAATTGAGGTGTGTTCCTAACGTCAAAGAATCAAACAAAAGTGAGTCGAGAATGCGACAAAAAATGTAACAACAAACGAACAAACGTAAACGTAAACGTGTAACGACAAAAAATTTGGTCCGCTTCGCAAAGCTTAATTTTAGCTAACTTCAGTCGTAACTATCAGATTATTTTTAAGTTTGATAAATCTTAAGTTTTGTAACAAATTAAGTTTTCGCAACCATAATATTTGACAACCCACTAATATGTCAATAATTTTGTCGCACTTCAGAATACGGATAATTATGGGTTAAATGTCTTAGTAACAAGCCAATAAACTCCAAAAAAGTAAATTAAAATCAGAAAGCGGAAGAAAGTATTACGATTGACGATATTGTGTTACGATATTCTATGAGTGCATCCTTCTATCTTTGTGAGTGACGATCACCGCTACGTGCGCAAAAACTTTCTTTACTTTTGGATAATGGCATTCCAAGTAGTGTGCTCTTTTTTTGTTTATATTTTGTGATAGTGGCATTCCAAGTAGTGTGCTCTTTTTTTGTTAATATTTTATGATAGTGGCATTCCAAGTAGTGTGCTCTTTTTTTGTTGATATTTTGTGATAGTGACACTTTACTGTTAACGGTTTTAGATAGGGTACGAGCAAATTCGACAGCCTTAGTCTCTTAATCACAGATATCTATATCGCATTCATAGAAAATAAATTTTTAGCTGGAGTCGTTCTCCATTGCTTGGGCATATAACGTATTGCTTCCGGTTCTCAAAAATAAACTTCAACAGTTGAGAATACCTGAGAGGTTGATTCGTTTTAATTTCAACATGTTAATGGATATAAACTCCTCATATCTTGGAGATTGGCTAAGACAACACGGATAATCACTTTGGGCTTCTAAAAGTTCGGTTGTAATCTTAAAAAAAACTCACACCTTCTATTGAAGTTTTTGTCGATGAAGAATTGATTCCCCAGCAAAGAATGTCAAATTTCAGATTTATTTTTAAATCATCCAGTATCCTATTTATCTTACTTATATAATTTTCTCCCCCCTGACATTCCTCGTCCTACATCCTCAAAATGTATTCTCTCTTATAGTTTGCCCCTTTTAATTTAAATTTTTAACAAAAGAATAATATTAACCTGTAAATGAATTAGTTTAAGATACAAAAGTGAAATATAAAAATTTTAAGATAAAAAGTATTTACATACTCTTTCAATTTCTAAAAAATCTTTCCTATTTATAATTCATAATCTTTATTATTTGTTCATACTTATTTTGTATAATCTGTTCGCAATATGTCTATATATGTTTTTGGTAAAAATATTGGTTCATAGTTATACCTCGCTTAGAATTTGGTTTTATATTCTTGTTTGATTATCTGTCGTTATTTATATAAATATCATTTATACTGACACTTGCAGAATTGTGACTACTAGTCACAGACTCTTAGCCTCCATTGAGGAGAGGAAAGGTAAAACATCAGATGATAGGGTTCTGTGTAGGGACCGCGGTAAAAACCACCCCGCCGGAAGCAGGGGCGAGGACCAATACTGCTCGCGAAGTGCACTCCGGTGACCTTCCGGCTGGCCGCCCAGGCGGCCAACGTCGCCGCGACGGCTCAAGCCGAGGTTCGTGTCTCGCAGGAGGTGCCCTTGGACC
>DWCF01000470.1:0-46033 GCA_018230265.1 Delias oraia
ACGATCCGGACGATCGCATCACAGTAGCAAACAACAAGCTCTTAGCCTCCATCGAGGAGAGGAAAGGTAAAACATCAAATGATAGGGTTCTGTGTAGGGACCGCGGTAAAAACCGCCCCCGCCGAAAGCTGGGGCGAGGACCGATACTGGTCGCGAAGCGCACTCCGGTGAGCTTCCGGCCGGCCGCCTAGGCGGCCAACGACGCCGCGCGGCTCAAGCCGAGGTTCGTGTCTCGCAGGAGGTGCACTTGGGCTTGTCGCGGTTAGAAACCAATCACTCGGCGAGCCTACGGCTCGCCCCAAAAGTCCGCGCTAAGCTGTAGAGGCCTTATGCCGACAGCAGTTAGTCATTTAAAAAAAAAATCTTCTATCTTATCTATCACGGGGAATGTTCGGAGGAGCTGTTTGGATTGATACCTCTTGCTGAATTTCATCATCGAAAATCGAGATAGAATACAAAGTTTGCCGTTTCTATAAAATAAACAGTTTTGAGAATGCATTTTATTTACCAAAACGTTATATAACAAGTCTGTGGTTATCCATCGACAACCATAGAGTAAGTAATTAATGTTCGGTTTTCTGTCAATCACCATTCGCTATTCGGCATTCGCATTCTCCATTTTGTTTTAAGAATTAGTCATTTGTAAAGGACGGTCTAGTTTTCCATCGCTTTAAAAAAGATTAAATTTTTAAATAATTTAGAAATATTTGTGTTCCATTTAATGTGAGATCAAGTTACGATTGTGTAATATATAATCTGAACAATATAATCGTGGTAATTTCCTTTTATACGTGCTTTATCTGTACGCCATTTTATCAGACGGGCCACGTGTTAAAATTATTACATTATTAACAGTAATACTTTCCATTCGATAGGTGCTTATGGTGAATTTGAAGCTCTTTCAAAATGGCGAAAGAAAATGAAATTGCCGAAGAATATGCTTCGAGTCTAGCGGATTTGACGATGAACAGCAAGCCCTTGATAAATATGCTCACAATACTCGCAGAAGAGAACGTCGATCACGCCGGGGTTATCGTTGATACCGTGGATAAGCATTTGGAGAAGGTGAATTAATATTTTTAATAACTCATGCGATGGGCTTTGAAAACCACTGCATCACGTAATGTTTATGTGAAATTGGTTCACATTGATGACGTATATTTAGTTGCATTTTTGTGTAAAAGTGATAATTCGACATTACCACGTTTAATGTCGCAAATTTGGTATCCCCGTGAGTTCTAGATTTATCTATTTAAGCAATTGTATCTGACACAGCTTGCACTTGTTTTAATTATAGTGATTGACTATACACTGTAATTTGATATTTCATTTGTCTTAAAACAGTTTTTAATAGTATGTTATAAGTGTTACTATTTAAATGAAACAATTAATAATTACTTCAATCATTCAAATGATCTTGGAAAACTTAGAAATTCTTTACATAGTCCTTTGCCCAGTTTTAACTTACCACTGTTTTACATTAATTTTTTTACTTACATCAAGTTTAATTATTTACATTTGAAACTTTCGGGGATACTTGTGTCTAACATAAAATACTCTAAAGAATATACATAAGGTTGTAAATAAGACACCTTTTCACTTGTAAGATGTTATACAATAAAGAATTTTAAAACTGGCTTATAATTTATTTTCATAAACAATTATTAAATGGGTTTGTAAAGAAAGTTTTGTCTTATTCACTCCTACACCAATGTTTTGGGATATTGAGTTTGGTCAAACTTGGTCAGGTTTCGGGGTTCGGGACTAGACAGTATTTTTCCTCTATGCAGGTTCATCCCGACATCAAGCTGCCAGTTCTGTATTTAGTAGACTCCATTATCAAGAATGTTGGTGGTGCATACACACAGATGTTCTCGCAGATAATCGTCAATATGTTCACTAAAACCTTCAAACAGGTAAATATCAGCTTATAGATACAATTTGTTTTTCATTTTGAATATTTTCTTGATAATAATTTTTTTCTAATTACAGGTGGATGAGAAAGTGAGATCACAAATGTTTAAGCTACGAGAAACATGGCATGAAGTATTTCCTTCTACGAAGTTATACCAGCTGGATGTGAAAGTGAACCTGATAGACCCAGCGTGGCCGATTCAGGCCCAACCTCACCAGTCAAACATCCATGTAAATCCAAATTTTCTGAAAAAGGTGTTTTTTTAGTTGATTATGTTTCATATTAAATGTACAAGGTTATTTTGAGAATGTAGAAAACAATTGGTAGTACATATTAGTGCTCTAATGGTTTGGATATATAATTTGTAATTTTAAAATTGCCTTGTATGTTTTGCTCAGTAGTTTTTGTAGGAAGTTTGATATCCATAGTAGTTTAAAAAATTTACTCCAGTAATGCTTTTGCTATAAGGACACATGTATTACAATTAGTTGTTACTGTGTTATTTTTATAGGTTATTAACAGCAATTATGTATTTTGCTAGTAGCTACACAGTTTTATTGCTGTAATACATTCTCAGTTAACTTGGGCCTTACAGTTATAATAAATTATTGAATTCTTTAATAATAGTACTATTTAAAATCTCTTAAAAGTATATTATCACTGAAAAAATACAGATAACAAATTTGGCTATTGTTTAAATAAAAGCATAAAACTTATCAATCATACAATTACTAATATTTATTACATCTTTCTACAGACTTCTCCTGGCCCAAGTTCATCAGCCCTAACAGAAGAAGAAGAACGCATGCGCAGCATTCTCGCTAAGAAAGAGCAAGAGTTGCTAATGCTGCAAAGGAAAAAGGTTGAAATAGAATTAGAACAAACTCGGCGGCAGCTCCATTTGGCTGAAAAAACCGCTAAAAATGTCAGTACCTTGTTGAATATTCTTTAAAAATGTAGATAGTCATAAAATACAGTATATGATAAAATATCCACATGCAATATTTTTTGACATTAATAATTAAAACTAATGATGTGCTTCTAAATAATTAGAGGTAAAAAAAATAATTGCTATTTTTCGTGATATTTGTTTTTTTTATAGAAAGAATCCTAAAGTTAAGCATAGGCAGAATTCACTGCACACTAATTCTATTATAAGATGTCAAATTTTTATACACATATAATTTTTTTTCAAATGTGTCAGTGTAAATTGTTGATTTCAATACAGATTACTTCTGTGGTTACTACCATGCCAGTTGCAATGGTGAATCCAGTGGTAGCTGCAGTGCCTGTGGCCACTGCACCTGATGTGACACCGTCCATTTCCGTCAAGCAGCGCTTAGGACCGGTAAGTTTTGATAATATATATAATTCTGATGATTACAAAAGAAAAATATTTTTTTTGTAGGCAATAAATTTTTTAATGTAAGAAGATTGCTGTGGGTTTTGATACCATATGCATGACAAATTTTCCTTATTTATTTCATTAACTACGAATCTTATCTTTTAACAAAAAAGGTAGCCTATGTCCTTTATTAAGCTGCAGTATATCTTTGTAGAAACGAAAAGCAGCCCAGTCGTAGCTTAATATAGGTAATAGAGTTTACCTATAGTAAAAATGTCATTGGCATACGAAACTCATAAAAAATTATAACTTTTTGATTTTAATTTTGTTTAATTTGGCAATCTAGCAGATTAAATGGATTGTTATGAACATACAATAAAAATTGTTTGAATGCAAATATTGTTAGCAAAATCATACTGAATGAAAAAGTGTGGATATGGAAACACAACAAAGATTTACACACAGATTCTATTTTGATAAAGATAAATATCTTTTGTTTAATTCCTTTTTAAATATGTATTGCTGTTTTGATTACTTAGTTTATCAAACATTAACAATACGAGATAATTTTGGTTTTGGTGTAATTTAATAATATTAAGATCAAGATCTTTGGCACACAAATTTTGGAAGAAAGTAATGTATGAAGTGAATATGTTTTATAAAACTAAAATAATTTATAATAATAATAAACTATAATAATAAACTATAATAATAAACTAAATAGTCTAATGGAGAATAGTTAAAATTATTTACTTAAATAGTAATAGTGAAATACTAAGCTAGGGAAATAATTGATGTAAATCTTGATGAAAATCTCTTTACAGAAATTGCTTCCTTGTATTTTATATAAGTTTGTTACATATGTATAGCACGTGTCTTGCAATTTTCACGATTTCAGTGTAAAATTAGTGAAAATCATATTGTGTAACGGCAATATTCTATATGAAATTTATTTTCAGCCGGTGAACAAAACAAGCGGCGGTCGAATCGCGCCGGTAAGCGGAGCACTCGCAGCCGCGCGACGTGATCCAAGATTAGCGCGAAGACCTGTCGTGCCCGCGGTCCCAGTTCTACCGTCAATACCCGTGACACGGCCCACTTCTCAACCCCCCATCGCCGCCAACGTGTTTGATATTAAACCCCTCGAACGTATCACCAAAAGGAAAAACGTTATTACAATTGATGTCTCCGACGAAATACGTGAAACCCGTCGCCGAGACCCCCGTCTCGAGAGAAGAGACAGGCACCGTCCGAAAACCGACAGGCGCGACAAAGCTAAAGATACTAAAATGGTCGAAACCTATATTGGCCACCTCCCTGACCCAAAGAAAATTAATAAACTGCCACCTATACCTAAAATCCGTAGGAATGAACTAAAAGATTCAGTACCTAAAAGAAAAAAAGATGTTTCTCGAGACAGAAAGAAGAGAAAAGAACACGATAGCTCGAAAGATTCCAGTTCCAGTTCCCCAGAGAAGAAAGCGAAAGGAAAAGACAAAAAGCTCAAACTAAAAGATCGGATGGAGGTTGACGACAAGCCTTCTGATCCGGAGTTGATCGCTTTCAAAGAGTTGAAGAATTATCACAAAGAGCGATACATGCGTAGAAATAAGGAAAAGTCGGAGAGTCCTGAACGGCAAGAGCAAAAAGTTCCCGAGAAGAGTGCTCACGAAATCACTGAGAATAATCTTGAAGAAGCTGCAAGTAAGATTTTCCTCTTTAGAATGCGAGGTTAGACGTAAGATTTATGGATAAATTCTAGTCTTATCTGTGATATTAGGTTGTAAGCCGCTTGTGTGTCAATAAAACATTTTTCAACTCTCTGAGTATTATATATTGAAATGTTTAGGTTTCTATTCCCTTTATTTTTAAGCCCATTTAAAATAAATAATGGCTCACATGGTGCATCTTTTAGTTTTAAATATTACAAGATAGATTTACTGTTTTTTATAAGTATAAAATTGTTCATTCTAACAACCTACCCAGTGAGCTGACTATACAGATTTATAATTAGCACTAAAATTTGGTAAGCAAATAGTGAGCCAATTTATTAAAAACATCGTGTAGCAATAAATTATTCAAGTGTTAATAGTATGTTGAAGATTTTATCTTAAGTTTTAACATGGGGGAGACAATAGAAATCAACAGAAATTTATGTGGAGATAAAGGAGAAAAACTACCAAGAATTTTCATTTCACTAAATACTGCGTAAGCAATCTGTTTACAACAGATTTGTTTTTCTATTCAGTAATTTTGTCGACAGAAAAATTTTGTAGTTAATTAATCGAGTCTCTTACATTTTTCTAATTTTTTTCTAAAAGTATGTATTGTGCACTTAGAATTAGAAAAGTTGGAAAGATATCCATAAAATCGCTAGTTAAAAGACATGAGTCCAAGTAAATACTCCCTACGATAAGGATTTTTGTAAGTTATCGCCACATAGCCGTAACTAACTTTGCTGTATTATAATTTATATACAATTTATAATTAAAATTATGGCGCAGTAGCTAATGGTGCTTATAAATTATGATACATAGGCTATATAATAAGAAAACCGTGATAAACTGTGTACTGTAACAACTACCTTCTGGAGCTTTGAATATTTGGTAATGCAATGCCTGCAGTCAAGAATACACCTTGTTCAACGAGAGGCCATGAAATTTCCGGATGGCCAGGGAAAGCAAGTGTTAACAAAAGATTTGGCTAATTTTTTACAAACTTCTCCATTTAGATCAATTACTACTCGCGTCAGTTCACTGGACACTGCATTTGATTCATATAATCTAATTTTTAAATAACTTTGTTATTACTTTTGGAATTGGAACCTGGTATTAAGTTTAAATTATTGTGGCGATGCACTGACACGGGAAAAGATTTCATTAAATTTAGTAATGTTTTCAGATGTACCTGAGCCTATTACGGAAACTAAGGATGTAGACTTACGTATCTTGCATCCAGTTATTGCAGAAGCAGCACCCATTGCCCAGAAACGCCCTTCGACGGAGACGATTGAGTGTAAAGTTAAAAAGAATAAACTCGATAAGTTTGATGTGTAAGTAAATGAATACTTGAACGAGTTACTATTACTAAATCTATGTATTTTTATTCTATAAGGGTTAATTAAATTACAGGCTCTTTGGAAATGAAGATGTGGACTTACGTCAACTACCACAAGTAGAAGAAAATGGTACACATCTACCATTGATTGGTGAAAAATCTGAAGATAACGCCGATGAAGATGTAGAAATTAGGGAATCTTCACCATTAGGGTCTCCTCAGAAAGACTGGAATGAAGTTAAAGAGAAAGAAGCTATTAAAACACCTTCAAAGTTAGACCTCGTCAGAGCTAAATTAGCTGAAGCTACGAAAGTTAAGGATCGTTTGGGAAGGCCGCTGTTATTTAGTAAATCTCCAAGTATGTATTTTTATAATTGTTTTACGTAAAGTATTAATTTATAATATCTTGTTGTATATTCTATTTCTCTTTAAGGTATCGAAAAAGAAAGACGACGGACCATAAGTGTAGAAGATATCGAACCGTGTCCTGAAAATGGCGATGAATTTGATGCAGATGATCATAAAAAGACTATATCTATAATCATGAGTCAAGCCAAAGAGCAATTTAATGACGGTAAACTTGACAAAACTCAGTATAATACATTAATGTATCAAGTACTTCAGCTTAACGAAAAATTGAAATTAAAAGAAGCAAAACAGCGTGAATCCCTAGAGATATCAAAGCGTAAGCTCCATGCAGTAAATATTCAAGAAGAAAATAAAGTGGCATCTCCAAAATCATCGCCGTCAGAAATGAACAGGTTCGGAGATATCGACGAAAGAATGACGCCCGCAACATTTTCTGATACTGGCTCAGGAAAGACAATGCATCATCAAGACTCTGATATGAGGCATCATCTTCAAGAAGATGAACTTGATAGACCTGCATTACTTCCTGCTCCTCCAATGATGCCAATGTATCATAATATTGGAGCATTTCCTACTTGGAGAGGTCAACCGCGGTCCAGAATGGACGATTACGGTCCCCGGCGATTTAGAGGATCTGTGCCGCCTTATTATAGAGGAAAGTTCGATAAGAGAGTGCCACGACCACCATTCGATCCACGAATGCAAATGCCTTTACCCACGCCGAAGTTGGGCACTTGTCAAGGCGAAAATCCACTGCAGCCATACATAAGAACAACCTCGCCGCCGCCTTTGGGCACTTTAGGCTGTGATGTCCCGCCGACTAATTATAAAGTGATTGAATATGTAGATCAAGATCCTGTCAAAACAATTCAAATTGATGGCGTACCGAGGGAGATAAGATTTTATGACAAAGTAGCTGTTATTATGTTGGATTGGGATGATCCTCGCGAAATCAAATTCTTACCTGGCTGTCGACGCGTCACATTCGATAATAAAGATTCCGTAGTTCTATCGTTCAATGAGGGCTATAAACAAATAGAAATCGACGATCAAGTATTTGATATCAGGTTTGGAGCTCCAACTAGGGAGTTGTACATTAACGGCCGATGGTATGAATGTTTCTTCGGTGGCCAACCACTAGGTGTTTTAATTGATGGAAAACCACGCTTGGTACATTTAGAGGGTCCGCTTCCACAAGTCGATATAGGAAAGGAAAAAAGAGTTGATCTTGTCGCTGGTAAAATTAATCTCATCGTGAATGCTACAACTGTCTGCCCAGTTTACTTGGATGCCAAAGTACAAAAGTTCCAAGTAAACGGTAAATTATTTTCAATACGTTTTGTAGATGCATTGCGTACTGTTCTTATTAATGAACAACCCTTCAAGGTTGAATTTGGAGATCTTCCAAAACCAATTCTGATCCATGGAGAAAAATATTTCGTTAGGTTCTCGGCTTTGCCTAAATACATTAAGCCTGGACAAATAGAAATAGCCAATATGGAAGGTTCAATGGCCTCAGCTCTTCCGCCTATTATTGAAAATGATATGCTTCGTTTGGAGAATTATTCATTACAAAGACAACAAGAAGAAAAATCTCCTAGTCCTGATAATGAGAACAAAGGTATGTATAAATAACATAAAAACTTGTTCACTTAATATTTTATATACAGTGTAAACTCTATATAACGACACTGAAGGGAGTGTGCATTTTATAGCGTTATAAAGAGTTGTCGTTAAATGGAGAGAAGAAAAATCTGAAAAAGTAAAGTTTATTTCAGACTAGTGTTAGTATTACTTAATGTACCTAAAAAAACAATCTTATTTGAACGCTATTGCGTTTAATCCGTTATTTTTGTCTGACGTCTTTTGCACCAGTAATTTTGTTGTATTTTTTTACTTATTTTATTCATATCATGCAATATTGAGCTATCTTGGTGATAAAGGAAATAATTTTGCTGCTTCCAGTGCTTCTTTAATGTTCGGAGGCTCAGGTTCATCCGTCTCATCTTCTTCATCTCCTTGTTCTTGGTCCTCAGTATTTCTCACTGTATCCAAAATTTCTTGGTCTGTAAGTGAAGTCGTCTACTTCGATGTAGATTTGAAGATGTACCGTATTTCCGGCCGTGTTGAACTGTTGCATCCACTCAGTTAATGGAAGGTCGTCGTCGCTATCAAACTCAGGTTCTGTTTCCACCATATGACTAGTAGAATTGGTACAAAGTCCAGTATGGCGAAAAGAGTGCTGTATAGTTGTGGGTGTCACTTTTCCCAGGCTTTAGACAAAAAAATTACTGCATGAAGCATATTAACAGAAGTTTCATCCACAGATTCGACTAGCTCCATCAATAATTTCTTTCTGTAGTGACCCTTGAGGCTTTTAATCACACTCTGTTCCATTGGCTGTAAGACACTAGTCGTATTTGGAGGAAGAAATGCCAACTCTGTTTTGAAGGTAATTTGTCAAAATGTCACTTGGAGCGTATTTTTAATTGAATTTAGACCACACTTTATTAATCCAATCATGAGTCATATTCGTATCAAGACTTCGTGCTTCCCCTCTTATTTTACCATAGTTGATATGATGACGTTGCTTGAATTTTCCGAGCCATCCTTCCGATGCTTTGAAAGCAGCTAAACCAAGTTCTTCAGCGAAATTCTCCGCCTTAGCTTTCACGAGTGGTCCCGAGATAGGCATATTATTCTGGCGTTTTCGGTGAAACCATGATAGTATAACTTGATCTAAATCTGCGTATTTAGGTTTCTTTAATTTTTTGGAAGATTTCCCCTCGCTCTCAGCTTAGAGAATTTTTTCTTTGTTTTTCCAAATTGTAGACACGGTAGAGCGACTAAATCCAAAACGTTTGCCAACATCACTTATCTTCTCTTCTATTTCTATTGCACGTTTCAGCAAAACTTTTTCGTCAATACAGAGTGATTTTCTTTTACTAGCCATGTGTACAGTTTGAAAGTTTGTGAGGAACGAAGAATATGATAACGTATAGATATTCCATGACTCCTACTTACAAATGTATTACTCATGGTCAACAACAGTCTACACGTGCAAGTGATCCCAATTTATAAACAAAAGAATGAGTTTCTTACAAAGTTCGGTATGCATAATGCCGACAGTCGAGTTTATTGCAGGCTAGGGTAATAATGCGACAAGTTCTTTTGTATATACAGCTGCGCAGTTTTTATTAATTTTGGCAACTTAAAAAGTACATTTTTTACTCAATTGTTGTCGTTATTGAGAGTGGGTACAATGCTATGTAGAGTGTATCAGTGTATGGAAGACAAGCTAAACCAACTAAAGCGAACTGATTTCGACGCTTTAGGAAGTTTGTCTTTAAATCGAGGGCCGTTACATGGAGTTTACACTGTATTTTTGTTTATAAATGACTACCACATATTTTGACGTAACAATAATAGCATACAATGTTTCTTGATGTATTATAATCTCTCAATTGGTTTCAAATTAAATCTTTAATAAATGAATACTATTTCAGGTCTAGACATTCTAGCTAGCCTAATGTCAACAAGCATGGCTCCTGCTGCTAACTCTGAATACAGTTGTGCTAATCCTCTATTCACGAAATCAGAGAACATCCCTGGCTTGGAAACTACTGAGGAGAAACCTATTATTGCGCCGGTTCTAGCAAATCTTAACGT
The DNA here is from genome assembly GCA_018230265.1 of Delias oraia. Taxonomy (NCBI): domain Eukaryota; kingdom Metazoa; phylum Arthropoda; class Insecta; order Lepidoptera; family Pieridae; genus Delias; species Delias oraia. The sequence goes on from DWCF01000470.1 coordinate 10,356, forward strand.
CAACGATTTGTTTGCAAAATTGGTGGCCACCGGAATCGTATCAGTAATTAAAGAACAGAAACCTGAGGTTAAAGAGAAACCAGAAGAAAAGCCTAAACTGAAGGAAGATAAGAATGTAATACACAGAGTGGATCTTTTGAAACCGAATACGTTGAGAATGTGAGTTTAATTTTAGCATAATATATTCAAAACAACAGTCTTACGTTATATAAAAGTATATGTTATAGATAATGCATAACCAGCATTAAAACTTGTAACTGAGTATCACATAAATGCAGATTTCATTCTGCATACAGTAGACTTTTATATATATTTAAGCTATATTTGTTGAACGTAAACATTATTGAAGTACATTATTGTGTGTAGTTGAAATCAAATTAGCATTAGCCGAAAAGTTGAGCGAATTGACGAAACTTTATACATTTCAGCAAACAACCGGCTATGGTGGCTAAACTGTATGGTGGTATGCAGTGTAGTGGTTGTGGGGCTCGATTCCCGCCAGAACACACCGTTCGTTACTCGCAACATCTCGACTGGCATTTCAGACAGAACCGACGAGAGAGGGATTCGGCAAGACGAGCCCACAGCCGCCACTGGCATTATGACCTCTCTGACTGGGTGCAGTACGAAGAAATAGAGGATTTGGAAGAGAGAGGTTAGTAATAATAATTAAATGAATTTGTGCCTTGTACCAATAATTATGCAACAATAACCCCCAAGTGTTATAATTTTATATGTCATATCTTATTATACATATCTTATTTTGGTTTATAGTTTCTTTATAATTCTTATTGTTTCGTTTGTAAAACTAACAATTTATGTTAAGTTATGAACATAGTTTGAGTTAGTATTTATCACCTGAAATTATTTTTAAACATATTAAAATTCAATCAATAGAAAAGAGCTGGTTTGAAACCGGTGGCGCCGAGGAAGGCGAAGTTCCAATGGAGGTAATCGAAGAGACCCCTAGTGTTGCAGCAGGTCCACCAGCCGAACACAATTGTGCTCTTTGCGGGGATAAATTTGACCAGTTCTACAACGAGGATAAGGAGGAATGGCATTTGAGGAATTCAGTGCGGCACGAAGAAAAGAATTATCATCCAATGTGCTTTGAAGATTATAAGGTGAGAGCTTACATTGATATCCTAGTTTGATATGGTTAAAGTTCAAGACGTCGCCTTTAAATTTCTGAAAAATTTAACTAAGTATTATTTAAAGTGAATCAAACTTTTAATACAGCTGTACATAACTAAAAAAAATACTACAACTAATTTTATTTATTAAAAATGTTACTTTTATTTTCAAAATTTTAATTCATATTGTTAAATCGAATATTTGTATGGCAGATATCTTTAACAAAAGAAGAACTCAAAGTCGACGAATCTTTAGTGGAGATTACAGAAGAAAGCAAAGAGGCAGAACCCATCGAAATCGGTGATGCAGAAGATGGTGACGACTCTGATAACGAGTCTGTTGTTGAAGTTGTTGAACCTGTTAAGGAACCGGAACCAGTTGAAGTATGTGTTATTAAGATACAATCTTATTATATATATAAAAGAAAGTCGTGTTAGTTACTCCACTTATAACTCAAGAACGGCTAAATTGTTTTAGCTGAAAATTGGCAGGGAGGTAGTTTAGAGCCAGGAGAAGGACATAGGATACTTTTTATCCCCTTTTCCCCCCCATTTTTTTTATTGTTCCATTTTGCCACTTATTTCTAAATCGTTCAAGGCACATTGCAACGTTGAATACTGCAATTCAGTTAAGTCCATAAAATATATTTGCAAATATGTCTCGAAAGGCGGTTTTTGGATTATAATCCTCTAATACCAACGATGAAATTTCACGATATCAAGTTGGTCGTTATGTGAACTGTAATGAAGCGATTTCGCGTATATTCGCATTTCCCATTCACGAACGTCATCCTACTGTTACGCGCAATAATAAATCAAAAAATGTCGTGTATCACAAAGTACTTAAATGAAGAGTAACCTATGTACTAAAAAACAGAAATAATTATAAATGATTACATTAATTTTTTTATTGGTATTTAATTTTTTTGTATTTTGTCCAATTAAAAAAACTGCTTCTTTATTGCCTTTAAGGCAGAACAAAGTTCGCTGGGTCAGCTAGTATATTGAATTTTAATAAAAATAGATCGAGGAAGAAGACGACGGAGATGAAGACGATGTCCTGCTTAAAGTGGAGCCAGTGGAACAAGTGATAGTGGACGACGATGTGGATACGGATGACGAGACGCAAGAAGAACGCACTAAGAGGGATGAGCTGGCGGCCATCGACTTCGCCAACGTTAAGATTAAACAGGAACCAGTTGATCCAGGTTTGTCTTATTTTTCTGTATTTTGTAATATAAAAATGACGACAAATCATTATTTGCTGCGTCTCTGTTCACTACACAATTTGGGACTAGTTCTATAACCGCCCACATAGATTTTATTCCACTTTGTGTAAAAATTGAAGAAACTTATAATGAACCTACTTTACTTATTGTTGAATTATTTACTTATTTTACTTTTTGTAATCGTCAGACGGGCAGGTTTCCACAACTCGACGTCATTATTGCACCCGTTTTCTATTTGAGACGTTTGACTTTTTACGTTTTTCAGATGATGAACCCATAATAACAGCGGATTTGGAAACAATCGTTCCAACTGTGACTATAGATACAACTCATACAACAGTTACTTCTTCCATTGACGGCAACGTACAATTGGAAGATGCCGCGCCAGCACCCGCGCTGCCTTTTGGTGGAATTAGAATTAATATCAATAAGGTATAATTATTTTGTTACTGATTGTCGTGTGATATTATTTTATTATGTGGGTGATATTATTTTTCCTCAAAATTCGGCAACGCACCCGTGGCTAGAGGTGAACATGGGTGAAAGACCGCTTGCCTTAGATGAGCCTCCTGCTCGTTTTCCACCAAAATTATAAAAAACTACTAGTATTTTTGCTTCTTTGACTTATCGACGTGTGTTGCATTGATAAAGATTAATAATAAATAATAAATTTAAACTTTATATTCAAGTATTGCTATCTTGAAATTATGTGGCAGTTGATACCTCATTAATAAATGAGATCTTATGAACAACTATTTTTTTTATAATATTTAATATTGTATAAACATTACAGACTGTTACAACGTTTATAAATCCTCAAGATAAAATGCTTGAAGACATAACCGCAGATGATGAGCCTTTACCCCCAGGAGAGGAACCAGAACTTGAATACAAACTGAAGCCTGAACTAGAAGGTGTTCAGTTTAGTCGTCAACCTCCACAACAGCGTGGAAATGAATTGTCTGGACTTTGCTCTATTATGTGATTTTTGTTACCCAATACTGTAAAAGTATTAAATAATTTTATATATTGCTGTATGGCTATTGTGTCTGCGATGCTGGAATTCAGAGACGATCGCGTGAGATGGCAATTAGTTTTGCTATCCGTTTTCAACACATATTGCAAGTCATATGTGGAAATGACGTCGTTCGTTTTGTATGATTGTATACAGTTTATTATTTATATATAGATATAGATAAATTATAGATAAAATTATGGACATAACCATTTCAATAAGATTTTATTTTCATTAGACTACGTTCTGAATCTATGAAGCTACCGTAAACCTTCAAAGCTCATCAGAAAACACAATCGAAAAAAAAGATAACATTGATATTAGACATCATACAAAAGTAAATGTGGCGAAATTTATGTTATTAGCATACTAATTTGTTTTATATAATATAATTTTTATACATTTTAACTTTACTTATATAGATAAATTCACGGAGGTTTAGAAGTTTTTTGTTGTTCAGTATAATGTTGCATAAATAAAGAAATTCCGATTTTCCATAGCTACTTTGTTAATTATGAATTTGTAGGATGACTGATGAAATTTTTAAATTCACAACTGCACTTCGTGTTAGTCTGTGTTATTTTCGCATATTTATCAACTAGTTAGTTGAAATTTGTGAGCAAAAAGTGAAAACTTTTATTTCAACGTCACTGAATAGTAATATTAAAACGATAATTCGCTCAGCCTTGTCTCTGAATCACAGCTTTAAAATAGTTAGAATTAATGATGTTATTTTAAAGTTTATTTTGTACTACATATTTGTTTAATCACACCCTTTTACCTAACCAATGGAAGATAAAAAATCACAAGTAAATCTGAGTTAATTTTTTAAATATTATTGAGTGTCACAAAATAGGCATAGAGTTACTATAATATTAAAAAAGTGGCATCAATGCACTGCCACTATCAATTTTATAAAACTAAGTAATTTGCTATTGATATGTATTCTTTATCTATATTTTCAATTAAATCTCCCTTATCTATCCATAACTTAAAAATTGAGGTATATTAAACATAATATATAAAAAAATCAAAAAAATGTGATATTAATAATAAGATTAGTATAATTTCTTATATTATATTGTGGGTACATTATCTGTATATTGGGTTTTGGGTGTTTAGCACAATTTAATTTTAAACTAATTCATTATTTTAGCCCAAGATGTTTGTATAAGGATTAATCACTAATGTGACAGTTATTAATTAATTGTTTTATGTATGTTCTTATTGTAAATAAAGTTGTTTAATACTTATTTATCTTTCTATTTAAACAACCATTTTTCCTTTTACAAGATGCAAGATCATCATCAAATAAATAGGCACCATCAATAAATAATCGATGGTTAATAAAACATAAAGAAAGAAATCATTCATATTTTGACTACATTCAAATATTTAATTTTTAAAACAATCTAAGGTCAACGAACAGACATACCTACGATAGCACAAGACATGGAAGGGTGTGTGTTCGTATAGACGAACGAGCCAAAGACTGCAGAGATAGTCAAACGAACTAGCCAGTCAGCTCACTATACGTAACATACGCAACGTAGGTTTTGACCACTAAACACGTACCGACCGCGTACCGGAAAACGCAGAGTGCGCGTCCCGCCACGCGATGGAAAGACGATCTAACGAAGGCGCGGGCAATCGCTGGACCCAGATCGCTTAAGATCGTAACAGGTGGGCGTCTTTGGGGGAGGCCTATGTCCAGCAGCGGACGTGATAGGCTGATGATTATGAAACACGTAAAAGAAAGGGCTGACTCTGCTGGTAGTTGCACCCTAATAAGGTATAAATCCATGACGACAGTTTTTTTTGTATGGACTAACCGCAGTCGGCATAAGGCCTCTACAGCTTCTCGCGGACTTTGGGGCGTGCCGTAGGCTCGCCGAGACATTAGTTTACGACCGCGACGGGCCCAAGGACGCCTCCTGGGAGACTCGAACCTCGGCTTGAGCCGTCGCGGCGACGTTGGCCGCCTGGGCGGCCGGCCGAAAGCTCACCGGAGTGCGCTTCGCGAGCAGTATCGGTCCTCGCCCCCGCATCCGGCGGGCGCGGTTTTCTTGCATGTAAAACCGAGAGTCCGACCGAAACTAGTTTTATAAAAGTGACTTCTGTTTCGGCTAAAATCGAAACCAAACTGAAACTCAGTGATCAGTAAAAATTCCTTAAAATTATTCCCTTTTCTGCAATATTTAGGACATGAAACACATATTAATTAGGTTTATTGTAATAATTTATATGATATAATAAAAAATTGTAATAATATTTGTATTATTTTTTCAAATTAAATTCTCATAGCAAAATGCTTATCAGTTATGAATAATCAAATCATAAATTGTTATTCTTTCGTTTAACTTGGTATTGGGATTCTTAAATTTTACTAATTTAAAATGACAGTTATAAAACAAATGAAATAAACTTCCAAATAGTTATTTTTAAATTAATAATGTTTAGAATTCATTTTACGGTTTTTAGATTAAATTTATCATTGGACTTGTCTACGTTTTCGTCACGTAAATTATTGCGACGATCCAAGTAATTGTCGTGGCCTTCCGAAATGAGTTTCAATTTCGGACAATTGTGACACTTCGGTCGGACACTGAAACAATTGTTCTTGGCCTCAATCTGTGTCGAGTCAGCTCTATGGTTAATTTTTAGTATATGTACTATATAATATAGTTTAAATTGAAAATATCTTTTTCAATTGGATACTACATAGACTAATTTTAATGTGTCTGAAACCGCTAAGCTCGTAGTATGAGTACATTCAATTCCCGGGGAAAAATACAATCGACATGGCCCCAATTAGCTATAAATTTAGTATAAATAATTTGATGTCTGTAACTGTACTTCTATAGAATTATTTGATTTTAATATAATTATCAGACTAACTGTAAAGCGAGCTAGTGTAAGTGTAGAACTGGACAGTGTTACAAAAGTTTGCTCATTATACTTTGATATAACTTATTTGTTTTATTTATTTTTTAATTGTATTGCGGACAACGGAGCAGGTCACCTATATGGTAAGAGAACACCGCCGCTGCCGCTCCGATATCCTCACTCACCAAAACAGAAGTATCGCATCATATACAGCTACAATTTCATGCTGAGTAGGTATTCTATGAGACCGTACTATGACTTCAGACGAGCCGGCCCAATAAATGCATCTGTATTTGCTTTAGCATGGCTCTCTCACGAGTTATTTTTTAATTTTACTACTGGAGGAGGTTAATATGTAAGGATAATTACGAATACAATGAGTCAAATATAGATTATGTTTACTTTTTGGTAGTGTTTCCCAACTTGTGGTGCGCGGTCCGTGGTGTTATCTCTGGACCATACAGAAATGCTAATACTAAAATAAATACTTAATTTGATTAATGTTGCTGTTTTTCGTCCGTATTTTTGTCCGTGGCTGAAATTGGGAATCGCTGCTCTAAGAGATACACGTTCACTATCGGTCTCTTACAACAAAAATCTACCGACGATCGACGCGATGAAAGAAAGAAAAGACACGACTGCGATCTTACACACGCGGACGTAGCGTTTGTTACTTTTGAGACATTAAGAACGGGTAAACAAAACTCCAATTTACAGCTTTCTATCTCATTCTGAAAGAAACCCCTCTTTTAACCTATATGACTCGTCAGTTTAATAACTAAGTGATCTTTTAAAATACCACCAAGCGAGAGGTTTCGAGTCCGATTCCCGGTCAGAATAAAAAAAATATAATTATTTCGGTATTTGGAGGGGTTGACAGTGGCCGGACGAGTGTCTTAACACTGGTTTACCTATGGGATAGTCATGCTGACATACCACGAAACCAGTGTGAAATACTTGTACAGTGTTTTACTGAGTTAATGAGAGTATACCGCCCGTGAAATTATACCACTCAAGCGGCGTAAACAGCTGGCAACAAGATTAAAGTGCGGATTATGGTGCCAAATCCTTCAGCAGATCTAATAATTTTTTTTTTTATTGGGATTCAAACCCTCTCGATTCGTTATAGGCTTATAAATAATTAGGTACAGGATTCACAGATCTTGAGAAGCGTACAGACGTAGCATTAAACTTTCACGTAAAGCTATCAGGGGATAAATTAAAAACACCAAGAGATGCTAATAAAATGTTTATTCAACAATTCATACTTCCATATACAAAGCGCAGTTTAAATATAAATTGCATCAACTGTAACTAAAACTACACTTTTAATCATTACATTTGGAATACAAAATGAACTAAACTTAAGTAATTTCTAACATTATTTCTCTACTCATAAACATTTCTCAACCGTTACCCTCCCGCTGATGTATAACTGTTGATGCTGTAACGAGACAAAACTGGAAGAAATCCGTTTATAAGTAAGAATTTAATCTAAGGATTCATTTAGCCAACTCTAAATGCATAATTTTTGCCAACACCTCCATTATATGCATCATTGAAACCATATATAACCTCAAATTTTAAATCTTAATGGAAATATACTAAAACTCATGAGCGGTGTCCATCTGCCATTTTGTACCTTTCTCGGACGCTTTGAGGAACTATTATTCAATTTAAAAAAAACATCCAGACGGTACAAATTATTTTTTTGGTATTATCCTATAGTAGTACCAATGACATAAAAGTAAAAATACCTAACTGTAACTGCGCCATTTTTTATATAAACGGTGGCAAACGAGCTGTACGCTCATCTAGGGCAAGCGGTCCTCCGCCCATGGATATCCCAGCCCTTACAGAGCTGCAGGTGCGTTGCCAGCTTTTAAGGAATATGTACGCTTCTTTCTTGAAGGATAGGAATGAAGAATAAAAATATATTTAATTTAGACTAAGTTTAGCATCTCAAGTCATTTTGTGGCCTCAATTTTATCTAAATAACTTCATATAGAAATATTTTATATGCTATATCATATAATGAAACCAGACTATAGATCTCATAAAATAAGTAAATTCCAAAGAAATTCTATGTTTCTTCAACAAATTACTCAGAAAAGTAAAAGAAATACAATTGAAAAACACCTGTAATTATATCTTAAGAGCGTAAAAAGCCGGCAGCACAACGCAAGTTCGGATTATGGCTCTGTTGTCCATGGGCGGCGATGATCTCTTACCATAGAGGAGATCCGTCTATTCCATTGCCCGCTATTATCATTTAAAAAATTAAATATATTTAAAAAAAACTAATACACAGATTGTACTACAAAATAGTGCTAGAACAATATTGTTTTGAAATTTGGATTTATGTTATAACGGACAACGGAGCAGATGGGTCTCCTACATGATAAGAGAACATCGCCGTCCATGGACAATCCGTGTTGCAGACTTTATACGCCGCTTAAGCGGCATTTTAAAGGCCTCCGATGGCCTCACTCAGCAAAACACAGTAGAAGCACTGTTTCAAGTACAACTACCATTTCATATTGAGTATTCTGTGAGCTCGTGGCAGGACGAGCCGGCTCAATTAGTGCGACCACATATGCTTCAGCGTTGCTAGCCCGCGGGTAAAGTAGGTGTAAATAGGTAAAGTTTGCGTTTGTGACGTTACAGGGTGTAACCCATGAATCTACTGAACCGATCTGGAAAATTCTTTCACCAATAGAAAGCTACGTTACTATTGAAGAACGTAGAGTTCTAGTAGTTGTTGAGTAATCAGATTTGCAAAGTAAAACGAAGTAGAACGCTCAAACAATGTTTCTTACGAATGCCGTCTAACAATGAGAGATATATAAAGATTGAGGTATATAGCTTGATGGACAAAAGCATTTAACTTTCATATTTTATGGCATAACGTTTTCCGGATCAACTAACTTTATACATGTCGATAGAAAGGCATAATCAAATATAAATTTGTTGAAATTTTGACTTTTATATCATTGGCATAGTATATTGTGGCATTGACATATGGTACGGTGTGTGGTCCCGTGCGGAGTGTCCGACCTACATCACTTGGCGACGCCCACGAGGGCTGGCCGGACGCATCGCTCGTGTAGTTTGTAGCCCACCTTGCTCACCGTCACTACGGTACCGGGTTCGGCTCCTTCCACTTCCTGAAAAACAAATGATGAATAGATTAATTAAAAATTACATTTTGATTAGATTAAATTAAGTATATTTATGAACGTTTTGTTTTTAAACTGATTTTTGAGTTTTAGTTTTCTGCCACAGATGACGCTTTAGCCTATATGCATAGATGTAAAAAAATCTTTGTTGCAATATCACTTGAGAAAAAGGAAATATAGTTTTGTTGAATTTGAACTCTTCAGAATAAGTTTTTTATTCAAATACTGTCTAATTACAATAACAAATAAAGTCAACGGTACTTATTGAAAATTAAGAAAATTAGTAAATAAATTTAATATCTTCTATGTATATAGGTTTTTTTCTCAGGATTCGGCTTATATAAGCATAAAATTACAATAATTTGCTTTTGTAGCCGTTTCTTCTGCACTAGCGCTTTTCGTGAACTTATAAATAATTTTTGCGGTCAACAACTGTTGTAAATAAACCATAAAACAAATTACAACCATTACAAATTGATTATGAAATTCTATGATAAATAAAGTATTGTTATTTAGTTATTATTAATATATTAATCATATTCAGAACTGATTTCCAGCTACTTTTAAAATGAAATAAAATAATATCATAGTCTCAGTATTTTTCAGAAAAACATTTACTAATAATGAAATTACAGTAGAAAACTTAAACGTCTACTTCTATTACTTCTTTAAAAGCATTACCACGTTTATGAAACGATTTGAGTCTACAATTAAAAGAAAATGGAATTAATTTTTATGAGAATTTTATTTTTATTGTGGTATAAACGGTTTCAGAAATTATTTACCTGCTGAAATAGAGCCTCATGTAGGTTGGGATCGAATTTTTCTTTGAGAGGCGACACTGACACCAAACCGTGACGTGCGAACACCTGTAATTACGAATGGATACACAATATAATACAGCACTTGGGAAGATATATTAGAAACAAATAAGACTTGGAAAAACAGATGACCGACTTGTCAGAGAAAAATATTTTAGAATATAATCTATAGGCGATTGGAAACTATCCAGTTTAGTAACATCTTACTTGTAAACCTCAGTACAAAGTAAGATTTATAATAAAGTTTATTGAAGATTTCAAATAATAAACTTTACACAAATTAAGTAATTAATGTGCCTTCCCTAAGAATCATGCATTGCACTTGCCTAGATTGTCGGGACAGGAACACTAAATTATGGTTATTACATATAATATAAATTGAATCTCAATTTCAGTTAAAACGAAAAGTCTTATATATAATATTTTATGTTATATTTTCTTCTAATTTTTCTAAAAGTTGACAGGTACAATGATTGTGCTAAATGAGTACACGCATAATTATTCAATTATTGAAAGCTTAAAAAAAGATTAAAGTATATGTTTGGAAATAGCTAATTTGTATGCTGTATTTAACTTTATTGTATGTAATTAACTTTGACAAAGTATAAGCTATTAAAATCTAATATACCTGTGAGAGCTGTGCCCTAGTAAGCTTAACTCCATCGGCAAGTGACCGAAGAGCCGCACCAGCACCAGCTTCTGCACCTTCAGGAACGCTCTCAGCTGCTGCTGACAATGTATCTGCTACCTGAAATTAACATAATTGTGAAACCTCACATGTAAATTAAGCACCACAGCTAAATTAAGCAGTGTCTTTGGGCTTATTTATCACTTACATCAAGTAAATCTTTACAGAAGCTCTGTATCGCAAATGACTTTGCGTCTTCTACTTGTTTCATCATTCTTCTTCTCACATTTTCGCAGTCTGCTAATGATCTCTTGTATTTGTCCTGGAAATTGGTAAATTATATATTAGCACAGCTTAAAATTAAATAGAGAAATAAAATAAAAATAATAATTTCTTTCCACAAACATATAAAGTAAGTTATACACCTACAATGAATATTAAATGTAAATCACTGTTTTATATTATTTATCTGAACAATTTTGTTTCTTTAACTTACTTCAAACTCTTTAGATTGATCTTTAATAGTATTGAGCTCTGTGGTTAGAGTTTCAATCTGTTTATGGCAGTCTTCAACTGAGTTCGGTAACTGTTTACCTTTGTCTGGTTCTTCCTGTGGTTTTTCTTCTGCACTGTAACATCGAACTGAACCTCTGGAATGTAAAATTTACAATATTTAAAGTGAAAAAGCAAAAAAATCTCCAACAAAAATGGCAGGTGTTAGACATAGTAGTTCCTAAAACAATGGATTCATTATGATATGGTTTTTTTTAGTTACATCTTTTGGAAATGTGTTTTTCAATTAATGAAATAATCTTATACGTTTAATCATATTAGGATATTTCAAATTATTTGTTTTATATTACCAGAATAAATATATACTATCTAAGTAATACAGGGAAAGCAAGCTTTCTGTAGTAACCTTATTACATTTGGCGAAGAACTGATTACAAGATGATGAAACACAAAATTGTAACTAAAACTAAACATAACATATTTTTTTATCAATAACTCATTAAAACATAAGTAATTTTATTAATTAAATTGAACTTTTAATGTATTTGGTTATTTATTAAAAGTAATAATCCAAGTTTGAGGTTGGAGAAACAGTTGCGCAACATTTACCTGTACAAATTTGTTCTTAGATTTTTTAGAGTGGAATCGGTTACACATCTCGCTAACCGACCTATTGAATACACTTTTAATGAAGCCATTATACTTAAATTAATTTATTAAAAGTGAAAAATTTAAACACGTAAGGTTATTTCAGGTTTTTAACTTAACTGTCACAATTCAAACATTAGACTGTCAAGTCATTCTAAAATATTTATCAGAATTATTCAATTTATATAAATATGTAATTAATCTCAATTTATATAATTAAAAATTATCATTTTAAATAAATTAAAACAAATATACTAAAATATGATAGTGAAAATAACTGTAAATATTCTAGTTTTATTTATTGATCCATTAATCACATAATACAATTGGCAACACCTTCAAGTTCATTGTCAATGTCTGTTTTGTGTTGGTCAAGGAAAATGTCACAGGTACTTGTAATCGAAAATAGGTATTTGCACCTAATACCTTTTTTATTCACGTTTTCCAAAGATGCGGTAATTTGCGGAAACTCTTTGAAAAATGCAAGAAATATTTAAATAGGTTTGGCTTCTCGTTCAACGCTCAGTGAGATCCGGACGTGCTAATTATATCACGTTGTATAGTGTTCGCGCGAAGTTTGAATAATGGCGAAATTGGCTGTTTTTGATTTCGATCAAACGATAGTTGAGGAAGATTCGGACGCAACAATTATAACAAGATTGAAAGAGAAGAAACCACCGCCAGAATATGATTCAAGTACCCGAGACTGGACACCGTATATGAGTGAAGTAAGTTGATTTTATTGATGATACAAAAATATAGAATCTTTTAAATTTTCAAGGTCATAGAAGGTAGTAACATTTTCATCACATAAAAATAAATACACATCAGATTGAAAATCTCCTTTTCCATTTTTATTTTTGTTTTGAAAATATAGTAAAACTACTAATTTTAAAAACTAATGTTATTTTAACAATTTTTTTCTATTAAAATATTTTTTTCAGAGAATATCTAAGTTTTTGTTATAATGGAACCCATGTATATCATATTGAGTCTTCGTTGTCTTTATTTTTATATTATTTAATCGAAATAATTTGTTTTCCGGAAATCAAAATGACAAAAAATAATGCATTATCTTTTAACGCAATTGAATCTGAAGTGAAAATATGTGACAGTTAAATATATTAACATATATATATTTATGTTATAAGCGTAAATTTAAATACATATTAAAATGTACAAATAGGATAATAATTTCAGTCCATAGTAGGTATATAGTCTTGAAACAAACATGAAATATTCCTTTTTATTATATTACTGATATATTTAAATTAGTTAACTTTTTATTGCCGTTTCCCGATTTTACTACCAGTTTGTAGGTACTTAAGACGGGTGCTATGACATCTATTTGCTAAATAAGACAATTCGATCGACAGCTGAGCGTTTTGAAGGTATTTTGTGCTTTCATCGGCTTCTAATATTTTGAGGGTTGGCGTGGCCAACTAACCTATATAAAAAAAATAAAAAAATACGGATTCAATATTTCAGTTTAAAGTGTATGTGTATGTTTATTTCAAATAGCAGCTGAGAGCCTCGTAGCTAACTGTTCGTATAAGCTTATCACGAAGTTCCAAATAAAAAATTATAGTTTTTGATTGGGCTTGACAATGGTCGGGTCTTAAAATAGCCATACCCGTGGGAGAGTAATACTGACGCACTAATTGGGCCGGTTCATGCGTGATGCCAGGCTCGCAGAACCAGCGTGGCGCAGTAATCTATGGGTGGCGGTGATCTCTTACCAAAGAGCATCCAGCATTTCCAAGGCATTTAGACACTTTCCCATAAGGCATTTACCACTCTGTGAAATCAGCTACCTGCTACGGTATTTCCAAACCGATAGGACTTGGAGACCTTCAAAAACAGAGGGTAAATATCCCTTTAAAGCCGGCAACGCACCCGCGGTCCTGCAAATGCTAGAGGTGCCCATGAGCAGACGAGTGCTTATCACAGGTGAGCCTGGTCGTTTCCATAAAAGAGCCACTTACGAACTTCTTGATAATTAGAGTCACTGTATCATGGGTGTCGTAAGAGGATGACTAGTACCTACTGATATAGCAGATTTTATTACGTCATTGTTAACTTTAATTGCTGAGTCAGCATGGGTTACACTGTGTGTGAATTCAAGAAACTGTTTTGTTTTTAAGGAAAATTATTATTTCCTTAATTTGTCGGTCACGTGATTGAATTCACGCGTCCGCTGTAGTGTTGCGGTTTTTGGATTCAGGAAATATGTGTATAATTTTTGCACCCGTGGGAGAGACATGCTGAAGCATATGCTGACGCACTAATTTGGCCGGCCCGTCCGAAGTGATAGCACGGGCTCACAGAATACTCAGCGTGAAACGGTACTTGTACTGTGTTTCGCTGCGTGATTGAGGATATCGGAGGCCCTTACGAATGCAGCTTAAGCGGCGTAAAAATCCGGCAGCACAACCAATGCGTGGAATGTGGCGCGGTTGGTGATGGATGGCCGTGTTCTCCTACCATACCTATAGGAAACCCGGCTGCTCCGTTGTCCATTATAGCTACTATTAAAAAAATATACATAAAAAAGATAGAAATATGATCTCACGAAGGTCGCGGGCAACCGCTGGACCCCGATCGTAATAGGTGAGCGTCTTTGGAGGAGGCCTATGTCCAGCAGTGGACTTGATGGGCTGATGATGATATAAAAATGGATCGCTGAATTAGAAAAAAATTTGTTAAATTATTATTTAAATTGTATTTTATATTTTGCTGACGCACTAGTTCGGCCGGTGTGATACCAATGCTCATCCAATAAGTACTTTTGTTACTCTAAGTTCATACGGCTCACTAAGTTATACCGCTTAAGTAAAAAGCTGGCAACACATTATACATACGGCGCGAATGTTAAGACTCGCCTGTGACTATGAAGCTAGGTATATTCCATGTAGAATCGCTTATACTAGTTTTAATCTCGAAGGTAGTTAATTACTTCCGTGCTTATCTTTGCTCGGATAGATTTAACGATTAGAGATATCGCAGATCTTTTTTTATGTGTACTTTGTTATGACCACTTGCCTATTCTAGGCTCACCTAGTATACGTGGTTCTCTGTCCATGGACACCTCTAGCTCCTGGGCAGTGTTTTTTTTCTTTTGAATGGATAGGGTGGGTCTCCTATTTGATAAGAGTACACCGCTGCCCATGAACAACCAACAAAGTCCGCGCATTGGTTGTTGCCGGCTTTTTTACTCCCATATCCTCACTCACTCTGCAAAATACAGTACAAGTACCGCTTAAAGCTGAGTATTCTGTGAGCCCGTGGTATCACTTCGGTCAAGCCAGCCCAATTAGTGCGTCAGCATATGCTTCAGCATGGCTCTCCCGCCGTTGCGTCTGTATTAAAACAGTCGCTCGACCACTGTCAAGCACTTCCACAGACCGTATAAATTATAATTATTCGAACCGGGATTTGAACCCGATACATCTCGCTTCATGGTACATTTTTAAAACCATTAATCCACGAGGCCCTCAAGTCTCAATGTTGTTGCCAATTTTTAGGGATAGGTTTTTCTTTTTAATAAAAAAAGGTGGGTGCCGAGCAGGTGGCTCCATTAGGATAAGCGGGCCCTGCGCCCATGGACACCTCCAGCAATCCTATAGATTCTGGTCTGAAGGTCCTCAAGTCATATCGATTTGGAAATACCTCTTTAAGCATACACACACAGAATGGTTTGCGGCACAAAATGACTTAGAAACGCTCTATTGTGAATGAATATTAAGTAATAAACTGTATATTTTTTTTTATAGTAGGTATAGCAGGCAACGGAGTAGACTGATCTCCTTTCTGGTAAAAGATCACCACTACCCACAGACAACCGCGGCAGAATCTACGCTTTGGTCATGTCGCTGGCTTTTTACGCCATTTAATAGTAATACTTTCACGGGCCTCCGATATTTTCACTCCCTCAGCGAAGCATATTTACAAGCTTCAAGCTGGTTCTGTGATCTGGCTTACGTCTGAGACGGCCTCATTAGTGCGTCAGCATGTCTCTCTCACGGATTTTTGAACTCTGTTGAGTCGACTTTCCTTGATCTGGGCGTGTTCGAAGTATAGCTTTATTAATTAAAGATTGAATTAAATTAAATTATTATTAATTATTAAAATTAAATTAAATTTATTAAGATGTAAAATAAAGATCCTTGACTTTGCTTTTAGGAGCGATTCTTTTTTGTTGTGAAATTTCTTTCATGAAAATGGAAATGAAATTGTTTCGATACAAACGGAACGTGTGTTGGCAAGTGTCCCAGTGGCCCTGGCCTCTGTATCTACCACATGGTTGAGTGTTACGTCAGTCACTTATCCATACAATAAATTGATATTTTAGTACATAAGTGTATTTGGTATTATTTTTTGGTATTCTATAAGAATAGGACGTTTTGAGGATGAATTAGCATAGCCATAGTAAAGATTTATACATGTCTAAAGATTTAATAAGAAATACCAAATATCGCTGCCAAAAAAAGCTGCGAGACGCGCGAGTCTCGCAGGCTTTGTCTTGTTCTTGCTCAAGTCTTACACGGTCAGTCTTGGGCTTGTTAAAATTAGGAGCGCTTGGTCTGCCATTTGGGAAACACTAATCGCACGGAAAGCGGCAAGTATTGTACCATTTTGGAATTCTGATTAAATAGGCCATCTTTTGGTATAATGTGCCAAGGGTAGTGTAATACTTTTTTTCAAAATGACGAGTTGAAAGTCAAGAGGGAAAATTTTTGTAAACCATAACTCAAGCATAATTTATTGTATTTAATGAAAATTGTGTATAACATGATCTGTTATTGCGATAAGTAGCACCAGTATTAAGGATTTAATTAAAAAAGACACTGGAAAATTGTGAAAATTGCCATCACGGCTTAGAATGCAATAAAGGCTGTCGATTTTTAAATATTTGGAAAAATCTCTTTTATCACTTGAAATTTTTCTTACTATTTTGAGAACTGATATAATTTGGCTTCTCTCCCGCAACCAGACTAGCCTTTGGTTCAAGGTCACTCTGTATACGAAAGTATACGTCTTTACGTTTCGCTATATATTGAAAGTGGCTGCGATTTGGCTAGTTTTCATCTTATATTTATAAAAGAGAATATTCTTTAGAGTGGATATTATAGCTTCTCTTAAGTTTATCTTTGACGGTAGATGATTTTTATTATAAACATTTAAATGCATAATTTTAGGTTTTAGTAATATTCCAATTAATTAAATTCAATGCACCGAAAGTGAAAGCTTTCAATGTTGTTTTAAAATTATGTAATTAAAAAATAATTTGAAGAACGACAAAATAGCTGTTGTGTTGTAAATATAAAAGAAACTGTATACACCCAGATGAGACCGGAGAGCCATGCTGACCGGCCGTCAGCATGGCCGAACACTACTAATGCGCGGATTGCACTCAGAAAATAGAAATGTTCACTTCAGAATCACTTTAACTCCAAAAACTAGTAATTGTAAAATAAGAAACGAAATTGTGTTGTTCTAAAGGAGAAACAACATTTGAAGTTTTTATTCTACTAAATAAAATGTGTTTTTATTTAGATTTATTATAGTTACGCCCGTTTCATAGGCTTCAATTGTATATCCTGGCATGGATGGTTGCAGGTGTTCGAGGACGCTTTCTCAGCCGGCGTGCACTCTTCGGAGATCCTGGCCAGCATAGCCAGCATGAGGCCGACCGCCGGTATGCCGGAACTGATCGGCGCGTTGGCCGAGCGCGGTTGGCACGTGGCCATCCTCACCGATGCGAACACGGTCTTCGTCAACCACTGGATCAAGACGCATGGCCTACAGGTAATAAGGGTACAGTGCCGGCAGTACTGTCCTATGGTGGGTCTCCTGTAAGGCAAGAGAACACCGCCGCCCATCACCTACTGCGCCACAGTCAGCGTATTGGCTATGTTACCGGTCTTTTACGCCACTTAAACGGCATTTTTATGGGTCTCTAAGCTTCAAGTGCAACTACCGTTTCACGTAAAGTATTCTGTGAGCTCGTGTTATCACTACAGACGAGCATGTCCAATTTGTGTGTCAGCATGGCTCTCTCACGGGTGAAAACTACTGTTTCGCTGAGTGATACCGTGGACATTATATACGAAGGCGTAAAAGGCCGCCAACACAATGCGTCTGTAGCGGGGTTGTCCATGGGCGTCGGTGTTCTCATACCATGTAAGAGACCCACCTGCTCCGTTCTCCGCTTTACCATAAACAAAATCTCCGGAAAATAAAAGCTATACTATAGTTTTAGAAGGTTAGGCATTTTTATTGAAACTTTGATAATGCATCCCAAGGTAATACGCGAAAAATGACGTGTATGTGTTTTATGATAAAAACTCTTCCAAAGGATTTTACGTAGTTTAAATGGTCTACTATTTTCTACTTACATGGACTTGCATCTACTTTCAAAGAATACTCAGCGTGAAACGGTACTTGTACTGTGTCTCGCAGAGCGGGTGAGGATATCGGAGGTCCTTAAAAGGTGCCGGCAATACAAAAAATAAAAAGACGGCAATACAACAAATGCGTGGACTGTGACGCGATTGTTCATGGGCGGCGGTGTTCTCTTACCATATTGGACCCGCCTGCTCCGTTGTCCGCTATACTATAAAAAAAACCGGTCTGTTGGGTCCACTGTACTTATTCTACACTAGTGTACCGAGCAGATGTCTTCTGGTTCCGACTTTTGTGTCACTTTTAATTAAATTTCGGCCAATTTACAAAATATCATTATAAATCATAGCCTACATATTACTCTGATGTATGTGCGATGATATTGTAAAGTTTTATTCAAATCGGTATAGTAGTTTTTGCGTGAATGAGTAACAATTACATCCGTGCTTCTAAAATTGCATTTAATACGATTTTTAGTGTTTTTTTAATATTCGTCTCGTATTGAGCATTTCGAAGGTAGGACGAGTGACGTCTTACGCCCGCTTCTCTCAACCGTGAGATGCTGTTAGTATATACTGTATAATTATCCGAATATGTACCGAGCCCAAGTCGTAAGACTATGAGGCGATAACAGGTCCAATTAACAGTAGGTAGACAACGTGATCTGCTTGTGCCTGCTGCGTGTCGCCGAGTGACGCTCCGCTTCGCGTTCAGGCGGTAAAAGCTGGCAACACAAACAGAGCGTCGTTTGCCCCGTTACCTTGTCGGCTTTAGAATGTAAAATTTTAGGATACAATGAAAAAGAAAAGTTGCATCGATGTCAATTTTAGGATGATAATTTTGATAGCTAACAGTAGTATGGCGTTTTAGTTTGAATTTAGTTTACTTAGGTATCGTCATCAGTCTATTAAGTCTAATAAACCTATTAATTTAAAAGCACCGCCGTAAAACCGGCAACACAACCAATGCGCGGACCATGGCGCGGTTGTCCATGTGCCGCGGTGTTCTCTTACAATATAGAGTCCCACCTGCTCTGTTGTCCGCTATAGAATTTAAACTCGACTCGGGGTTATCTCGGGTGATGATGTAAAACCATGTGATGATGGGTGCTAACCCATAATATAAACCGACTGCTCAGATTTATCCAGTTATGTTTTGCGACAGCAAATTGCATTCAGTGAGCCCGTGACGACCTCAGACGAGCCGACCCATTAGTGTGTCAGCATATATCACGCAAATATAAGCATGGCCATTATATTTCAGGACGCGATCACGACCATCGTCACCAACCGGGCGTTCTGGGAGCAGGGCCGCCTCTACATAGAGCCCTGCATGCGGCAGACCGCCTGCCGCCGCTGTCCCACCAACCTGTGCAAGTCGATTGCGCTGGCCCAGCTGGTGGCCAGCCAGCCCTACGAGTGGATAATTTACAGCGGCGACGGCAAGAACGACTATTGCCCGTCCACCAATCTGCCTAGTAGCGTAAGTGCTTCAGTTTACTGTCTTGAACCTCACAGAATACTCAGCGTGAAACGGTACTTGTACTGTGTTTCGCATTGTCGTCCACTGCTGGACACGGGCTTCTCCCTTGGACTTCCATGAATACCTATCGGAGGCGACCTGCATCCAGCTTCTTCCGGTGCCGCTTAATGACGTAAAAAGCTGGCAAGACAACCAATCCGTGAATGTGGCGCGGTTGTTCATGGGCGGCGGTGTTCTCTGACCATATAGGAAACCTAAGTGCTTTTCCAAGTCTACCAAGAAGCGGGAGGTGTCATGTTCGATTCCCGGTCTGAATAATAATTCGGTATTTGAAGGGATTGACAGTGTCCGGGTGGGTCGTCATTCGCAGAACTCCTATGGGTATCTAAGTATGGATGTATCTTTCACGCAAATACTGGCCGATTTTAATAAAATAGGACACCTTGCACGCAGTTTCATTCAACTTAACAGGTAGAAAAATAAAGAGTAAGAGAAGAAGAAAGATAGTTTCTATCTCAATTTTTGATCGCAATATTTCATTGCGATTTTCATAAAAGAGTATTAATCTGTCAGTTCAAAAGGATTCAAGGTATTTTTTTTTTGGTTCAATGTGTGTCTTATTTTTTATCTGGAATTTGAATAAATTATAAACTATTATAAACTCGAAAACTTGTAAGTATCGATGAATGTTTGTTACTCTCTCACGCGAAAACTACTCAACGGATTTGGATAAATGTTTACAATAATATTGCTCATACATCGGAATAATACACAGGCAGTAAGGATAGGTCCAGTAATTTGGGAGTTCTTTGCGGACAAACTTCGTGACATGTGATTTTTGTTAAATTAACTGTTGGATTAAATTTTAATTGGTGATTTTTTTTCAGGCAACAGTCTTCCCGCGCAAGGGTTACCCGCTCGACGAGCTGATAAAGAAGACGCTGGCAACACCGGAGCCACAGATCAAGGCGAAAGTTGTCCCGTGGTCGGACGCCTACACGATCATCAAGGAGCTGTTCCCGGAAATTATTTAAAATAGAATTTAAGGTCCTTTAGTCCAATCTGTGAGGAGTCTGGGAGGGAAAGGTTCTTTGGGAGTTCTCATAGTTCAAGAAATCGTACATTGCTTCTATATTATTACTTTTTTTATAATTACGAGGAGACGGCTGACCTAGGATACGCGGGTTTTCGCCCATGGACACTCCAGCCCTTTCAGTACCGCGGATGCATTACCGGCATACAATACTATTTGTAACAAAAAAGTAACTATATGTACATTTTTTTATTCTGTAGCGGACGAAGCAACAGGTCTAAGGGTCTCCTATATGGTAGAGAACACCGCCGCCCATCACCAACCACACCAAAGTCAGCGTATTGGTTGTGTTGCTGGCTGTTTACGCATTTTTAAGGGCCTCCGATATCTTCACTCAGTCTGCACACAGTACAAGTATTGTTTCACGCTGAGTATTCTGTGAGTCCGTCGTGTCTCACAGAATCTCAGCTCCGGACGAGCTGACCCAATCAGTGCGTCAGCGTGTTTCAGCATAGCTCCCCACGGGTGAAAACGTGTAATAATTGTATGTGTGGGCCTGTACCAAGAATTTGTAAAAAATAAAGTAAAAAATTATGAATTTAATAATTTTGTGTCTAGAGGTCCAGAAATCCGATACTAATAGGTGGATGTCGATTTGTGTTCGGCTTTTTTTTTTGGAAACGCAAAGATTGCTGATGTCAAATATATAATAATATAGAAGCAGTGTAAGTTAGGGGATGCTTACAAACGTTGCTTCAATTGACGCAAAATAGATACATTTTGGTGAAATTTGACATAGATTAAGTTTATTTGTATTCAATGAGTTTTCTCTTCAAAATGACTCTAGGGCTTACCAAACTTTTTTCTACTGTGACGCCCTATAAGATTATTATTTTTCTTGCGACGACCCTAATCAAATGTGCCTTCTGTATTGGAAATAAGCAGTATTAGTTTATATGAGGTATACGAAAAATCCATACATTTTATTACAAAACACGTACAAAATAAAACAAAACTGTAAATCATGATTATAATTAATTATAATTCATTATTAGTAATTAATAATTAATTATTATTACGCTTGCCTATGGTTAGTAATAGGAAGAATGCTAATGTTGTGCCAGCTTTTCTGAGCGTAGTTTCCGAAATCGACGCCGTCACGCCCTGGGGCGTTGCGAGACACATGCAAGCCTTGCTCTAGTGGTTGTAAAATATAAAACGAAATTATGTATCTCTAAGGGCGTAACAACATTTAAAGCATTTATTTAACTTATTCCATTTCGTTTTATTACATTACAGAAGTTAGAAACGATCAATGACAAGTCAAACCACTAAAACAGAACATATTACACGACACAGAACAAGAAATATATGACAACTTTTTCGATAAGGTTTCATTGATTTGAGTGAAAAAATCAAATAATATATAACTTTTTTGGGTTTCACCTCCGACTATAGATATACGTATTAACCTGAGCTTCTGGTTGTGTTGCCGTCTTTTAAGATTGCATTGAGCAGATTTAAGCAACGTTTATAAGCGAGTTGATCCGATTGCTTTGTGATACTAGCACTTATGCACATACGCACACGATCTTTGAAGGCATTTTCTGTTAGCTTTGGAAATGTGCTCCGACGCTGCTCAAATGTATTTAAGATATTTGCGTGTAGATTTTTTAAAATATATTTTGGAAATTTTTTTTATTTTTATTTCGCACACTTTTAGGTAATTAATGCATAATAAAGTACGTCTATAGAAGTTGTTTTAATAAATTATTGAAATCTCTTTGTTTTTATTCACATCCATTTTTTATGGTATAGCGGAGAACAGAGCTGGTGGGTCTTCTATGTGGTAAGGGAACACCGCCGCCCATCACCAACCGCGCCACACTCCGCGCTTGCTGTTTTGCCGGCTTTTTACGCCACTTAAGTGGCCTTTTTAAGGGTCTCCGACAACCTTACTCACTCGCGAAACAGTATAAGGACCGTGTCAAGTATAGTTACCATTTCAAGCTGAGTATTCTTTGAAATCCAATAAAAAAAAATTATATAGCGGAGAACGAAACCGGTGAGTCTCCTCCAACTGCGCTTGCTGTGTTGCCGGCTTTTTTGTATGGTTAAGGCTCATCTAGGACACCGCCAGGCATTGCTGGATCGTTGCCTGCCTTTAAGCGATACGTACGCTCTCTTTATGAGGGTATCAAGTTGTATTAGTTTTGAAATAGCTATGCAGGCAGCTGATTCCAAAGTGATGGTGCGCAGCACAAAATGCCTTAAAAATCAGAGAGACATCGATTTCTCTTAGAAAGATAATTAATTAAACTTATTTGAACTATTTCCGAATTAGCAAGCTGAAGTGGCAATGGGCAGGCCACATCACACGTCGAGCGGATGGCCGAGAAGTGTTAGAGTGCAGACCACGGACCGGCAAGCGCAGCGTGGGACGTCCACCCACAAGGTGCACAGACGAACTTATAAAGGAAGACGAAGCCGGAAGACGCTGAATGCAGTCGCCTCCGACAGCTATGCACGGAGGTCCAAGGGGTCCTATGTCCAGCCGTGGACCTCTTACGGCTGAAATGATGATGTTTATCTCTTAGTATATTCATTGTTGATTTCTTAACTTAAACAATTGTGATAATTTGTGTCATTTTAATTTACCTATAAGAAAAACAAAGATAAAATATTGAGATTAAAAAATTGTTTCTGTTCTTATATTCATTAAACTAATAATAAAACATTTCTTTTTTTATTTAAACCTTTTGATTACAATGTATATGTTCCATATTCCATGAAACACACAAATAATTGAAAAATTATATTATTACATTTTATATTTTTGGGTTTCACACCCCACGCCACATCGGAAAGACTTTAGTCACCTGGAAGGTTAAAAAATTAAAAAAAAAACTGTTTATATCTGATCAACTCATTCAAACACGTCTTCAATCGAAAGAAAATACGAAAAATTAAGAAAGACATCCGAGGCGATATTTATTTTAATACATTCTCTATGTAAAATACATTTGATTTATAACTTGCATTGCAACACTTCTAGAACAGGCAAGAACGAGATATTCGTACATTGGCCGAAAATTATCATACGGCGTAATAAGCAGGCAACACAACAGAGAGCCGACATACATTAAGAAGTACAGTTTAGAAAATTGTATTTAAGAAAAGTCGACTTTTTCCCTGTTTTCACAAATGTCAAATTAAGGACCGAATATTTTTATGGTCCTGCGGATAACGGGGTCGGTGGGTCTCCTAGACGCTGTGTTGCTGGCTTTTTACGCCTTCGTAATGACTCACTCAGTGAAACACAGTAGAAGTAGTTTCACGCTGAGTGTTCTGTGGGCCCATGGTATTACTTCGGACTAATTTGTGTCAGCATGCCTCTCGCACAGGTGTGACAGTAACAAGACATTCGCTCATCATCATCAGCCTATCACTGATGATGATTGAGCGTGTCAAACCAAAGTAACCGACAACCGATGGGGAAGAAAGGTTTTCGAGTGGCGACCGCGTGCCGACAAACGCAGAGCGGGACGTCTCGCCACGCGATTTAAAGACGATCTCATGAAGGTCGCGGGCAACCGCTGGATCCAGATCGCAATAGGTTGTCGTCTTTGGGGAGGCCTATGTCCAGCAGTGGACTTGATAGGCTGATGAATCACTCGCTGTAAACTGTAAAACCCTTCCAGATATTGAATAAATTATAATATAATTGTCCGGACCGGATTCGAACCTGATACCTCTCGTTTCGTGATAGACTCATAAAACCACTGACCTACGAGGTTCTCAGGCATATCAAAACATACAAATGCTAAAAGATTGCCTTCGCTGTGCTTACAGCAGATTAAATGGTAACCATTTTTTTTAATATCGACTACTATAATACTTTATTATTTGGCACTGTTAAACGTACGTCGTGACCACATTTACACGCTTGCAGGTCTTAGCGCAGCTCAAGTTTGACAGCAATTTACACGCTTGTGCGAGTGAGAAAAAGCGCTCTAGACCAGACATGCGATACCATTCAACGTTCCGTCACACTCCCGCTGACGGGCATTTGCCGTTGCGGAAACGAGACAAAACACTTTTTGAGAAGATATGCCTCTAGTGAAAAAACTGCATCACTATCAATACATTTGTTTACATCGCAAACTTGTAAATTTGCATTCAAACATATAAAAACAAATTAAAAATGCGATATCGGCTTTTTAAAAAGTTGTTTTGTTCAGACACTTCTAACTAGAGAGTGGCCGGACAGACTTTAATGAAATTTAGCATGGAGCATACACGGTATTACCATATACATGTAGCAGTCATCAGGTTGGATCCGCTATTTGATTGAATGACTAGGCCGAGCGTTAACAGAACAAGCGCCACTTAACGTTCAACTAGTTTTATAGCATAGCATTTGAATAAAGCGGACGTCAAATCAGCCAAGTGATTGTAATTCAGTTCGTTTTCCCTACTGCGGCGTTAGTAGTGACCAAAACAAACATGGCGTCAAACAGCTCGCACAGCTGATGGCACTGAGTTGATATGTTTTGATAAATTTACTTCTTTGAGTAATTTTACTTATGGATTAATTTGCCGTGCAGCCCCGACTTAGCATTGCGCTTCCCCAAACCATCCCGTGGGTGCGTAAGAGGCGACTAAGGGAATACCGAAGGACGGGCAGCAGCGTCCTCCGCGACTATATAACTGAACTGCGATCGCCAACACGCCTGCCAAGCGTGGCGATTATGGCAAACACCCCCTCAAGAGGAGGCCTATCTCCAGCAGTGGACGTCTTACGGCAGAAATGATGATTAATTTCACCTTAAAGTGACCTTTTCATAATAAAATACTGTGACAGCGTGTACTTAACTATTCCTAACCTAACCTAAATATATTTCACTCAACGACTACGCTAAATAACGTTCAGTCAAGACGCTGAACGTTACATTCAACAACTTGCCGTGTTGTCATTTAGTCATTCGATCAAATAGCGGATTCAACCAGATGACTGCGACATTAAAATACTAGACTTTCCAGAAAGGAGGATAATGTTTTAGCAACAAACTGTGTGCAGTCATGCAACTGTCAAAAATAATGGTTTGACGTCTCTATGCCTATGCATATATACATATATATGCCTATGCGCCTCAGCTATCTCAGGGCTCATTATTGGATCCGGCTGGCAGCACATCGGGTCCATAGAGGTCTTTTTTTATAGTACATCCGACAACAGAGCAGGTGGGTCTCCAATTTGGTAAGAGAACACCGCCGCCCATCGCCAACCGCGCCACAGTCCGCGCATTGGTTGTGTTGCCGGTTTGTTATGCCACTTAAGCGGCACTTCTAAGGGCATCCGATATCCTCACTCACTCTGCGAAACGCAGTACAAGTGCCGCTTTACGCTGAGTATTCTGTGAGTCCGTGGTATCACTTCGCACGAGCCGGCCCAATTAGTGCGTCAGCATATGCTTCAGCATGGCTCTATCGGGTGCGACAGTATTAAGACACTCTCCCAGCCACTGTCAAGCCCTTCCAGAGTCCAAACAAATCATAAATTAAAATATAATTTATAACTGTCCGGACCGGGATTCGAACCCGATACCTCTGGCTTTATGGCAGACCTATTAAACCACTTAGCCACGAGGCTCTCAATGTCTGCCGGTGTGCCACTGGCCTATTTGTGAAATATATCATATATATTCAGAACTATATAAGTCCATTAAGATGCGTCGTCCGCTTCTCCAACGCGACATTAATTTTAAATCTATCGCAATCCCATTTGACAGCCATTTACACGTTTGCAAGATCCCCAACCCCGTTTACACGCTCCTGGCCGCCTCTTGCAAGCATGTAAATGCATCCTTATTGGGATTTGCAGACGGAGACAGAAGTCTATGAGTAAGAGGGCTTAGTAAATGATTACAGAATGTAAATGATCCATGAGATATTCATACAAAAGCTATTGCTGTCTGTCTGGAGCGATTTCGCTAATTTTGATCTAAATATTTTATAAAAGATATAACCACGAGCAATAGGCTTTTCTAGGTGAAGGGCCCCCGCCCATGGCCACCCCTTACCGCAGCTAGGCCGCAATTACGTTGACAACTCTTACGTGGCCTTTTTATTTATATTATGAAAGTTCAGAAGTTATATATTAAAATAATACATTCCTAGCAAGAAAACATGACTTTTCAGTATATACAAATTTTGTTCGACCTGACCAGAATTGACCGGGTCTTCTCCTTCTGCTAGATTCCAGGGTACCCCGAGGGTACATGGGGAGCTTTTACCGTGTCATCTAATAAATAATATCACTACAGATATACAAAAACATTGAGATCCCCTTTTCAACTGCATTAAAACCTATTTGTTCCAATTTAAATTTGTCTCGAATCACTACACATAACAGCTAATATCACTGTTACGTTATCACCGCGACAAATCACTTAGTCACGTGTCTGAACACATCACAGAACACCGTGTCACACAATCAGGACAGCTGCACATCCGTGAACTGCTGCAACGGATCGGCGAACAGCGACTCGTCCTCAATCTCCCCGGCGCTCTCCTTCAAGGACTCGCCGTCCGCCGTGTCCGACCTTGACGCCGTGACGTCATTCGCCAGCCGCCTGTCACTCGGCTCGCTGTCAATGTCACTGTCAACGTCGGTCGGGCACTTGGACGGCGAGAGGTTCTGCACGGCGGTCTTCGATACGGTCTTGAACAGTTGGCTGATGTCGTCGTTGGAGAACTTGAGCGCCGCCTCCCAGGACATCAGCGACTGGCTGTGTATCGCCACCTGTCTGTCGGCCAACTCTACGAGGTGGGATTTTATCTCGCGCCGCGTTTTGGGTATCCAATCGGATAGCTCCGAGCGGAGTGCCTCGGAGGCTTGTTCTAGCCTGCAATTTAAAAAATCGTTTTGAGGAAGACCTCAAATATAGTCAAATTTGGATCAGCGAGTTGAAGGAAACACAGCCTTATTCTCGTTTATACTTATTTATTATGGTATAGCGGACAATGGAAGAGGCCCACAGACAACTACTCCACGGTCCGCGTATTGGTTGTGTTGCCGGCTTTTTACACTACTAAAGCGGCATTTTTAAAGGCCTCCGATATTCTCTCTCACTTAGCGAAACAGTAAAAGCACCTTTTTAAGTACAACTACCGTTTCACGTTGACTATTCTGTGAGCCCGTGGTATCACTTCGGACAAGCCGTCTCAATTAGAGCGTCCGCATATGCTTCAGCATAGCTCTCCAACGGGAGCGACAGCATTAAGAAACTCGCCCGGTAACGGTCAAGTCCTTCCAGGGACCGAATAAATTTTAATTTAAAATAAATAATATATATTTATGATTTAGATAATTTATTATAATGAGTTACGGCCTCACTACCGAAACGTGGACCCGCTGATGGTAAGATATCGCCACCGTTAGCAACCACATCGCTATCCGCGCGTGGTTGTGTTGCCGGCTTTTACGCCGATAAATGACTTAACCATAATGAATACCTGTTGTGGTCGTCATTTGCGTTGTTCCCGGCGACGTATGCAGCTGAAACAAACAAAGCTATCATCACTTTTAAGTTTTGAGTACCTATAGGTACCTAACCATGGGTGCGCACCCAAAAACTACTTTTCCAGTAATTAAAAGCTTACAAAACATCGTCTTGTTACATATGTACCCAAATTTCAAGTACCAGGGTATCATACAGTTGCAAGTAGTATCTCTATAAATTAAAAAATCCAATTTTATTGCGCATCAAAAATCAATCAGAAGACCAGGTAGACCATCACAGTAAGTTTCTTTTACCAACCGAGATCTACTATGTATAAGTAAAAAAAGAAGATACCAAGACAAATAACGAAGTAAGAGATTGATGCAAAAAATAGTCTGCAGAACGAAGTCCGGTTAAGAAGATGGGAGGCGCCAAAATCTTTGGTCCCTTTATAGGCCGGCAACACGTCCGTACCGCTTGTCCTAAGATTAGCCTCCTGTCCATTTACTGTCTCTTTTCACCACGAGATAACTCTAGATGGAGAGATACCGCCACCATCGTTACCCCCGATTCGAGAGCATCCTCGATGCGGGCCACAAGTACCAGGAGTTCAGAGCCCCTGGGGAGAGCCACTCACCGTGCAAAGCGTCCCTGGCCTTGATCTTCTCTAAGTGCGCGTTGGCGTACGCGGCCAGCAGAGGCAAGATGGCCTTGTACTTGAGCGGCGCGCGCTCCCGAGCGGCGGCTGCGCCCTGGCAGCCCCCCGACACGGCACTGCACGCGCGGCCGCTCCGCCCTCCCACCTGGCTCGCCCACGCGTCGCACACGCGACGCATACTGAAAAAATATGTACATGGGTTACACACGTATCAGCTCGATGTTTGTCGTTCGTGGAATCAGATGCGCGGAGTGTGGCGCAGTTGTCCATGGGCGGCGGTGTTCTCTTACCATGAAAAAGACCCACCTGCTCCGTTCTTCGCTATACTATAAATAAATAAAAGACTCCCTATAGCATTAGAAGAAACTCACCCCGTGTACTCGCTGCTAAGCGAGACCGAGCCTTTGTACAGCTTGTTGGTGAGCGCGCAGAGCGAGCTCAACTTCTGCTGCAGCGACTGCATGTACTCACCCGCCGACGTGAACTCCGGATCTCGCACTCTGCAACCAAAAACACCATCTTTACTGGCAAAGAAAGCGGCAGGTGTTACCATTTTGAAATCCTAATTAAAAAGACTTGTTTTACGCCCGTGGGAGAGCCATGCGGAAGCACTTTTTGGACCGTCTTGACCGAACAACGGGCTCAGAGAATACTCAGCGTGAAATGCTAATTGTACTTGAAACGGTGCCTCTACTGTGTTTTGCTGAGTGAGTTAGGATATCGGAGGCCCTTAAAAATGCCGCTTAAGTGACGTGAAAAGTCGCCAGCACAACCATTGCGAGCCACCTCCTTGTCTATTACCAATAAATAGTGCTGCAAAATGTAGATCCGGTGCATCCGTCCGTTTATAACTTTGGTGCAAAACTCACCTCGCCCCGTTCGCAGACTTGGCTTCGCCGTTGCCATAAAACGCGCTACTGAGACCCCACAAGTTGAGGGCACTGTTTTCACTCTTAAATATCTGCAATCAAACACATAGTTATTCATGACTTTGGAAAACCAGAAAGCGAAACCAGCGGAAAGTGATCTGTCTCGTTTTCGCTACAATAATTGCAAAGCAGCGGGAAAGAGACAAAAAGTGATCTGTCTCGTTTTCACAACAATAATTGCAAAGCAGCGGGAAGTGACATAAAGTGATCTGTCTCTGTTGCGCTACAATCATTGCAAAACAGCAGGAAAATGCCAGAAAGTGACCTGTCTCGCTTTCGCAACAACAATTTAAAATGAGTGCGAGAGTGATAGAACATTTCAGATTGTTTTAAAAAGCAAACTTTATAGTTGAGAGATTTATTGGCATTAATTCTTTAATCACCTAAAGCGCTTTCATTGTTGCAAGTAAAAAACAAAAAATTGAAAATAATTGAATACTTAGGCATAACAAGTTTTTCCTTCAGAGTACCTATTATTTAATAATACTTTTATACAGCGCGGAGCAAACGGACAGTTGGCTCTCCTGGAATACGCAATCCGCCGCCCATGGACACCCTTACTTACCCAAAATTCCGACCACATGTGCTTTTTTGACCTTTAATGGATTACGCTTTTTTTATACAGCTCCAAATTAACAACTACTTTCATGGCACTATTTAATAAAAAAATGCGAAATACCTTGTCCACATCTTCATCAGACGTCGTCACGAATAGTCGGAAGTCGTCACAGTGTGTTAGAATCGGATGTTTCGCGATTCTCTCTGAAGATTAGAAAACTCATTTTTATTTACATTTGCCTGCCCGTTTCCACTTTACTGCTAATTCGGCAGCTAATCGAAGCTATGCAATAGCTTAAAAATAAGAGACTCACCCAAAAAAGCATCAAGCGCTACAGCCCTCACGGCCACAAACGAGGGCGAATATCTGTCCAGCTGCTGGCGCGCTGAATGCAGCGGTGGCAGCGGCGGGATCGCGACCAGCGGCTGCGACACCGACAGCCTTTTGTGGAGCAGCTGTAATACCCATCACCATTTGATATGATTTTTTTTTAATGAACTGTGGCAAACGAGTAGGCTCACCTAGGGCAAGCGGACCTCCGCCCATGGACACCCCTAGCCCTTGCAAGGCCGCGGCTTTTAAGGTCTCTTACTGTAAGCTTTGCGATGACGACAATGATCTTTTGACATGAGTGGAGTTATAAGAACGTAGATTGTTTTGTAATAAGTTTTTTTAATTGATTTAAGTTTGTAGGTTAGTTTTAAGTGAAAGTTAATATAATTTAAATTATTGATTAGAAAACCAAAGCATAAACATTAATTGTCGATTCTTTGTTTTGCACAGATTAGTAATCATTTATCAGATTTTATATAAAATTTATTTGTACCTAATAAAAATCTTTGTTTTATTTTTTTTATGCTGTCGCAACAGATCAGTTGGGTCTCCTTTATGGTAACAGAACATCGCCGCCCATCACCAACCGCCCCACATTCCGCGCATTGGTTGTGTTGCCGGCACTTTTTAAGGGCCTCCGATATACTCATTCTGCGAAACAGTGCAAGTACCGTATCACGCTGACTATTCTGTGAGCCTTATATCACTTCGGACGAGTCGGCCCAATTAGTGCGTCCGCATATGCTTCAGCATGGCTCTCCCACGGGACTTTAGAATTTAGACGAAACATTTTGTGTTTTGCTTTAAAATAACCAAATGACTCAAACATATTCAGCTGATAGTCCAGTCATTTTCATCAGCGTCAGGTTTCATCAGCGGAAATCCCATTGAGATGAATTATTGTATGTAACACCTTTATGAATAAAAACTGCGAAAAACTGTCGTGAGCTTTTGATCTTTATAAATTTTTTAGCCGGCACGATACCTGTCGATTTTCATTAAAACGCCTTAAAAAATGCCTAAGATCGACTATGAAGTGAGCAGGGAAGTGGGCATGACGAGTATGTAAACTTGATACTTCGCATGCCACTGCTAATGCCACTCGCGCTGCCCAAAAGAGCGGATTTAGTGCGGACTTCAAAGGACCGGCAGTACGCGTTTACATTCTGCTCCATCTGCATTATAAAATATTATAAGTAGATTAGCAGTAGTGTTGCCTAAATGCAAGATCCAAGACCAAGACCGCCAAATTTTAGCAAGACCAGACTGACCGTGTGAGACTTGAGCAAGAACTGGACTAAGCCTGCAACACTCTTGCGCCTTGCAGCTATTTTTTTTCAGTGATTTTTGGAATTTCTCATCAAATCTTTAGACATATTTTGTAAATCTGGTGTGTCTTTACTATGGCTATGCTTATTCAAGCTCAAAATGTTTCTATTCCGATAGGCTTTTCTAAGATCTGAAGTAAACTTCTATAAATATAGTCTAATAGGTAATTGCAAGACTTGCAAGACTGGTAGGTACTTGTACAACAATTACAAAGTCTACCATTGCCGGAACTTGAAAGCGAAGTGAGAGGGAGGGCAGTATGTAAACGCACATACCCGTCGCTCCTGCCGCAGAAGTATTTAGAGAATTATTGCTGGCAGTGCGAGGAGCCGTGACAGAGACTGAATGTAAATGAGGCATTAATACTAATCCTTTTATTCTAGGTGGCAACTAAGAGCGCCTCTTGGCCTTTTCCAACTTGTTGGAGTGTGATAGTCTACAACTCCCGCGGATACCAGACATGGTGTGAGACGTTTTCATTTCCGGTCGTTAGTTTCTATTATTTTTGCTTATTTCCGGTTTTCTAGGGGAATTTTTATTTTTAGGAGCATTCAATTTCAGACCAGATCATGCTAGTTCAATGTTATTCAGTATGTTAGGTCCCGGTAACTATTTAATAATATTTAATTTATGCATTCGTGAATTTTTTTATAGTCTAGTGGACAAAAGAGCAGGTAGGTCTCCTATATGGTATCCCACAGGTGTAGCTTACCTTAAAGTGGTTGAACCGCCGCCTGACGAAGGGTGGCGTCGCCCAGCGTGCGCACACGCACCTTACACGGTATGTCACAAACGTCTCCAGTGTGGAAAGCTGCTTCATCGGCCCATCCACCTAAGCGATAAATTGTTAAATTTTTATTTATAGCGGACAATGGAGCAGATGGGTCTCCTATATGATACAACTGCGCCCAATCCGCGCTTGCTGATTTGTCAGCTTTATATGCTGCTTAAACTGTATAAAGTCAAGGGCCTAATAGATTATTTTAAATCCTCATGCCCTGCTAATCACAGTACAAGTCGCATTTCATGCTATGCATTCTGTGAGCCTGTGGTGTCACTGCAATCGAGCTGGATATTTATTGTAAAAAATATTTATGAAAATATGGAGGCAAACAAGCAATATGGTCACCTACTGTACATGAACACTCCCAGCAAAAACATTTGTTTTAATTTAATTGTTCCATACACTTAGTTACCTTGACTGCAATATCAAATCCTGTCTCCATAATAAGAGGAGACCCTTCTCTGTCATCTGTGACACTGCCTACCTCAGTATCTGTTGTGTCCACATCATTTAGATCCAAAACTGCTGAACTACTTTCACTTGCCATACTGAAAAATCCAATGTCCTGTATTTTATTCTATTTAATTAAAAGTTTTAAAGCTGAAATGAACTGAATGAAAAGTACCAAAGGTAGGCGGCATCAATGTCATTGTAGGCTAATCAACATTGTAAAACAGTCTGGAAAAGTACTATTATAATCCTGTCTATATCCAAGTTGTTAGTTTCAGTATAACTGCTTTATTTAATGCATAATAAGAAATAATTAAAAAACTATATCAAATAAACATTCAAAATACCATAGCTTTAATAAAAAAATACAATAGTAGTAGGGATATCGAAAGGAAAGTTTACTATTTTATTGTGAATATAATATTTAATCATCTTACGCCCCTATCGGTTTAAATAGTTGAATATCAACGAAACTAAAAATATTTTTCTTACCTGTCTTATTTCAGATATTGTGATTAAAATCTAAAATGGTAGAACTGTTAAAAATGGGCGTAGGTCTCAGATAGTTATGTACATTAAGTTATCACTGAACTGATATGGGATACATAAAAAGTGGATCAACCTAATTTGCAAATTCACGATCGATAATGCAACTATGCACTTAACACAATTTACTTAAATAATATCGTATTAAAATTTATTTTTATACATTGTGTTTTACTATAATTTTATTATTATGCATTGGGAAAGCATTTTTCTTCAGAAAAAAACATTTATTATTAATTTAGAAATACGAAAGTAAATGTAAATAGAAATCTCACTTCAATTTAAAAATTTCTAATAAATGTCATAGTCGGTGACTTTCTGGCTTGGATGTAATTGACGAGACAATTGTCTCATTTCATTTGTTCATCTTTTTTGACTTCTCTGACGAGCTTTCACAATTTTGCCAGTGGCAGTATAATTATATTTACATAAATAAAGCCAGAGAATCGAGTAAGAATATTAAAAAAGTTCTAGGAGAAAGCACTCATGACATGTTTTTTTCCCGCGCCTACCGCGGTTGCAGGCCCATAGTCTTTGTAGAATACATATGTATAGGTCTCGCTATAAATTAAGATTGCTCTGCAAAAGTAGAAGGAGTAAGCGCAGTATTCAATTTTTAGGTTTGTTTGGTGGAGTGAGAAGTGGAGGAGGACCACACACACTGAACGGCGACACGTCTGTCGTTATCAGTGGCTCTTCACTTCCCGCGTTGTGTTTACGCGTCTTAGATACAATTGCTTACATCATCATCATCAGCCTATCAAGTCCACTGCTGAACAAAGGCTTCCCCCAAACAAGAAGGGTGTTTTACCTTAATCACCATGCTTAGCAGGTGGGTTGGTGATCGCTGAACATCTGTACTCGAAAGGGCGCTGCTGCCCACCCTCCGGTGAAGTGTTCTTTAATCGTCTCTTACGACATCCCATTAGGAAGACTGGGAGTAGTACTATTCTGATCCGGTAACCAGTTGCTAACATTTTGTTTTAGTAATAAGTATTAGTACAAAGAATACCAGAAAAATAAAATTTTGAAACGGCAAGCCCGAAAAATGGTCTACGACGTCAATTGTTATATCAAGAAAGAAACTCACGAAATTGTAAATAAAGCAAATTAATGATACCGTAGAAGCCACGATATCATTACAGAAAAAATTGGAGACACCTTTAAAATGTTTACAATTGATTAGAAATAGCGCTGATAAATTAGTATTAATTTAAATCTGAAATAAATTAGAGCTAATTCGGGAAGAAACTGCGGAAGCTGGCAAAACAAATGAAAATATTTTACATCTGTAATAACAGACGGGATAAGTACCACACAGCTTAAACAATAAAGTGCCTAAAAAGGCACAGAGAGTTCTGAGTACAACTGTATACATGCACGGATTGCCCCAACCACTTTTCCTAAAATCGTTAGTACACAACAGCATAAAATATTTCGCGGCCCCATTCAAACAAAAGCGTCCGTCGCATCGAAGACCGATATTTGTCGCGAAGCGCACTCCGGTGAGCTTTCGATCAGCCACCCAGGTGGTCCAGTTTAAAAGATTGAAAGCGTCCCCTCAGGTCTTTTCGACCCTCGTGCTAATCACGATCAGGGTTTTGCTGTACGTC